>JAJEKB010000238.1:268128-281629 GCA_022393335.1 Macrotrachela quadricornifera | reverse complement strand
GTTGATTTATGTGTTATTATTGGTTATGCTATATTATTATGTATGGGTATAACTAATACACAATTTAGTATACAACTTGTAAGATATGTAAGAATTTTACAAATACTTCGATTTCTTCATGTTGATCGACGTTTAACATCATGGCGTTTACTTGGTTCAGTTGTATTTGATCATCGTTATGAATTAATTGCAACACTTTATTTTTGTTTTATTTTTTTAATTGTTATTGCTTATTTAATATGGTTAGTTGAAAAAGATGACAATAAACCAGCTAATGAAGATATGTTTCATAGTTTTGCTGATACACTTTGGTGGGCTATTGTAACAATGGTAGGTTAATGTATTAAAAAATAATAAAAAAAATTTTGTTTTTATCATTATAAAATTCTATTATTAGGCAACAATTGGATATGGTGATAAATGTCCAAATACTTATATTGGTAAAATGATTACATCATGTTTATGTATATGTGGTGTAGCATTTTGGACATTGCCATCTGGTATTATTGGTTCAGGTTTTGCTTTAAAAGTTGAACAAAAAAAACGTGAAAAACAATTTAATCGTTTGGTACCTGCCGCTGCTAGTCTTATACAAAATTGGTGGCGTATGGTTGCTTGTCGTTATCCAGATTTAGCAGCAACATGGCGTATATATCGTATTGAAACAAAACGAATACAGAAATCTAATCGTCATACTGGTTTTGGGTTTTCTCTAACTAATAATAATAGTACAAGTGGTACACCACGTATATATCGTGATTCAACTGGATTACATGGAGTAGGATTAGAAAAAATTTCATGGCGTAAAATAGATAAAGCAGAAGATCTTGATATAAATCAACGTATTGCAATACGTATGCTACGTGTTATTAAATATCATGTAGCAAAAAGAAAATTTCGTCAAGCACATAAACCATATGATTTTAAAGATATTATGGATGAAAATGCTCAAGGAAATCTTAAAGTTATGTATACGTTAGCTGAAATACAACGACGTTTAGATCAAACATTAGGTTTACCAAAATCCTATCCAATTGTTTTATCTGATAAAGATCGTGAACAATTAACATTAAATGCAAAAGTACAACGATTAGAAACAAAATTAGTTGGTCTTGAAAGACAAACAAATCGAGTTATTTCATTACTTGAAGAATTATGTCATCGTCCATCAAATAATGAAAGAACACATTTAACAATTAATCGTATACCAGCAGTAGCTGAGGAAAATAACTGCATGAATGTGATCTGATTATTGTATTCAATTTGTTCTTTATTCATTGTGTTTTTTTTTGCCTTTTTCCTTATAATTAATTAGATAGTTTACTTTATACAAGCTATATGATAATGTCAATAAAATAAAATAAAAATAAAATGAGAATAGAAACAGACGTAATAATCATATGTTTGAGTACGTATGATGATCTTTTGCTTTTTCAATGAAAAATCAATATTTATCAAATGATTAGTGTGAGTCTGACTATTTCAACTCTGCCTTCTTATGATTGACATATGATAATAGTTTAAAATTTGATAATGCTTAAGTTTCAGACTAAAAACGAAAGCAAATATTTTTATAACAATGATTTTAAGTAAATGATACAAATTATTCTTATTTGATTTTTGATCAAACATTGGGTCAATACTATTGATAAAAACACAGTTTATAAACTTACATCAAATTATTTCATTCTATAAAAGTCATCGAATGAATTTGTATATTTTTTTTCTACTAAAAGAAATGCAATAATGTTTGTCATTCGTTAGAATTTTGTATTAGAGAACAGTTGAGCAAATTTACACAAGCAGTATCAAGTTGTTTTTGACATTCATATTGTCATTTATGAACCATCAATAACTATAGTATGAAATAAAAATATCTATATCCACCTTCTCTATAAAGTGAGAAAGGCTGAATGATCTTGTAGATAAGATGAATCCGAGTCTACACAATAAGAATTTTCGAATTCATTGTATTTATATTGGCTTTAGTTTCAAAACCGTTAGTGAAGTTAGCGGCAGATTCGAGTAAAAACAGGAAACATTCACCCACAAAGCTGTGTCAAAAACCACGATCAGTGTGTCTTATAGAGCATCGAATATACCACAATTCAACATAATTTAAAAACCCAAATATCCAAAATCGAAAACTAAAAAAATTCAAATGCATCATTTTTAACCTACATTTTAGCTAAAAACACGGCTATTATCAACGGATATTCGCCTACAAAGGTGTGTCAAAAAAAATAATCCGTGTATCTAGCACAACTCAACGAGATCTATCGATTGGTGTATAATTCAATAGTCTTCGAATTAGTCAACGGTGTATAGCACCCACTTATCTATCCTAGTGTGAAACCTGGCAGAGTAATAGGCTGCCGCATTCATTCTACAGCCTGCATCAATTCGAAAGGTTAGTGTGTCTAGTACAACGCGACGAGCTTCATCAAATGGTATATAAAAGAAATGCGACGAAAATGTAAAAACAATTCATATGTGATGAAAAATGAGAAGAATCTTTAGTAGGAGTAGTGATACATTAATGGGCTCTGTTGACACGTAAAATCTTATTGGAATGCACTGTATTTAGCATCGAAATAATCAGAAAGACATATCCTATCGATTTATACAGGAACAAATTAGTTTTAGTATTGGAAATCAGAAGTAGTCAAAATGTGTCTTTATACGGATCCGTTCTTGACAAAAACAACCTGATTTTTGTTCAAGAAACATTTCGGATATAGACTAAAATAATCTTCTAAGTCAATACTTAGTACTAAATAGATTTATGTGAATTTTGAATAGTTTCATAGACTTTTTTCGTCTGAAACTGACTCTAGTTCTTCTCAGGATAATGCCAAAAAATAAGTATCACATTGAAAAGTAGTTTCACTAGTCTGAAAAAGCCCTAAGACTGAAGAATGGTACATGAACATATAATGGCATATGACTACGTCATCAAAATATCGTTCGGACGAGATTCGTTTTTTCAGTTAATTTTAACGGAGACTAATCGTGATTTTTTCGACCAAACCAGTCCATGAGAAGATTTAAAACTCACATAAACTTAAATAGTGTTAAATAATGATTCATTAGATAATTTCAGCTTGTATCCAAAATGTGCTTCTTCAAATCGAAGCATAGGAAATATCAATAAAAATACTCAGAATCATGTCTGAGAACAGCATCACTTCGGTATTTTTGAGTAATCAATGGTTCGTCTTCGATACTTTCTCAGTATTTCGGATCGCTTAAAAGGTTCTATCAAACTCTATAAACATTAGCGTGATCGACTACTATATCGATAGTTGTTAAATATACCTGATTATCATCAACGGTATGATGTAATATACATATTGACTATTTCAAACGACCTGAATACAGTATAAACAGGTGTAATAGCTAATCCTAACAGCAATCATTTCTGAAACGCTTGTATAACAGTTTTGCGTAAAAACACAAATAGATCTTTTGATGGGAAAGGTTTGATCACTTATCGAACTCCTCCTCTATGTCGATAAGCTATTACTATTGGCAGTGGATTTGATTATTTATATTTATCTTCAATATTTATACTCAAGTATTTATCTAATTCATCATATTTAAATCTTACTCTTGAAAACGATCCCAAATGAATCTGTTTTCTATAAATAAATTTAATTTATTCAATAAAAGTTTCGTATTGAAAAAAACTTGACAGGCTAAGTGACCTGGCAATTTTAAGCGACCTGCCTGGCCTGTCGTAGAGATCAGCCTGGGCTGCGCCTGTGACAGGCAGACAGACCTAGTGGCCTGTATGGGGCTCTGATAGAGAAATACCAACACACCTAAAACATACATGAGAACAGAGATGTACAAAATGGAAAAGAAAGTATTTGTACATATTTGAGAGGAAGAGAAGAGATCGAAGAATGTGTATGTTGTACACAAAACTGGAATATTATTTTAACGAACCGCAGAACTTAAAGAAATACCAACGATTAACATACCAGGAAGCAGAGATGCACAACGCAGAAACGCCACGGACTAAGATGAAGAATGTTTTTGAGAGACTTTAAATGTCCACGAAGTACGGTGCATGGATACCAGTGATAACCATTTTCAGAAAAGTCGCATGACGGTTCTAATTGTTTTTTTTTTAATAGAATAACAACTTATTCTTCTCTGTTGTCCTTTATTCACTGCTGCTGATTATCTATGTTAAAAGACACAGCGAGACTATGTTTTCTCGTTTCTGATTTTGATCGAATCCTCCTTTGGATCGTCAGTTATCCATATTTTCGATAGAGCTCGTCGAGTTGTGCTAGATACACTTATTTATTTATTGGACACAGCTTTTTAGCGAATGTCAGAGCGTTTGAATGGCATATTTTGGTGATTTTGGGGTTCCAGATGAATTTTTATGATGGTTTTGCGTTTTATATTTTTTGGATTGGTGTGCGTTTGATAGATCTCGTTGAGTTGTGCTAGACACACCGATTATGTTTTTGACACAGCTTTGTAGACGAATATCCGTTGATAATAGTCGTGTTTTTAGCTAAAATGTAGGTTGAAAATGATGTATTTGAATTTTTTTAGTTTTCGATTTTGGATATTTGGGTTTTTAAATTATGTTGAATTGTGGTATATTCGATGCTCTATAAGACACACTGATCGTGGTTTTTGACACAGCTTTGTGGGTGAATGTTTCCTGTTTTTACTCGAATCTTCCGCTAACTTCACTACCGTTATGTTAATAATATTGATTTTTTTTGTATACGTTGAACATTGACAATAAAATGTTTTATACTGATTTATTAAAATATTGTTTATCTTGTTTGATAAATTTTCTATTTTTAAATTTTTTTTTATAGTTTTTTTCATATATACTCAATTTATATTCGATTTTATAGGATTTATTAGATTAAATAGATAATTATATGTTGACTGCATGTTGTCTTGTTCCATCAGATGTTTGTTTGTCAGTCGCTCGTAGGAAAATCTAGTTTTGTCTTTATTTTATAATTCGTATAAAGACGAACAAAGATCACCAAACATTCTTAAAGATCTAAACAATATCTTAATATCGAATTCTCTTACAATAAATCAATAATGTTTTTTTGTTATTTTTTTCCATTTTTTGAATATGTTATTGTTTTACCTTGCATAGCTTGACCGATATATTGACCTTTTATTTATAATAAATTGATCACCTTAATTGAATAGAATGACAAGAATTATTTCTCGCCAAGAATGAACAAATAAATTAGTTTTATTGTTTCTAAAGTCAAATTGTACGATCAATATATAAGAAACATTGTTTATCATTTTTTTATATGAAAAAGTTGAAAAATGAAGAGCAATATCCATATAATGATAGCAACAACACTAAGTATGACGGTAACATTTATCTTGCATTGTAGTCTAACCGATGTAAAATCAAACAGTTTTATTGAAAATATGTTGATCACTGCAATACGTGATATATGTTTATGTATATGTTGTTTCTGGAACAATGGAATATGTAAGCATATTTTTTAAATATTTATCTTTGTTTTGATATTATAATTTTAGTCAATGAAAATTGCGAATACATTTTTATTGATGATACTAATTATACAGCATTTTCATTATTTATCCTCTTAACTATTGAAATAATATGTATAAATATATTTGATATAGAAAAGAGCACATATTCAATTCGTTCAATAATCTATACAATAATCTATAGTTTACTTGTGGCTCGTTTTTTCAATACATTTAATTTATGTTGTTCGCTGGATATATTAACTGTATATTTTCTTATATGGCAAATAATGTGTCTGATAGTTGAATGGGAATCAGGAAAACTTTCATTGATCTCATTGGCTTTATATCGAGGATGGTTGTGTATGATGCCAGCATGTATCATATTTTTTGTTTATGATTTAATATTTCGCTATTTATCAATACAAATCCTTTTTCTTCTTTTATGGTTAACAGCTTTTGCTGATGTGTAAGTAAAGAAAAATCTTTTTTTTTTTATTCATCCAAAGTCACACCAAGATATTTTTTGTACCTTAATTAAATTCGTATTGAGATAAAATATTCAAAACCTATTTTAACTGAATAAAAGTAACAATTTTCAGATCATAACAAAGAGAATTCAAAATAATGTAGTCTATACATATATATATATAAAGAAGAAAGTTTATGTTTGTTATTTATGCATTTGGATACGATACGAGCGAATATAATGAAATTTTGCAGAGAATAATATTGGTTTAAAGTTTAAGAATGATGTTCTTTATGAAATCTTTTATGTAACAAAATTTCATAGATCAACTATGGAATTAAAGAGATAACTTTGTACGTTTTAAGTTTCTTATACTTTTTTTCCTATTATTTAAATAGAATCTGAGAGATAGAAAACTTTATTTTTGAGAAAGTTTTAATGATGAATGATGGAACAATAATAAAAACAAAATAAACAGTACTTTAATTGACTAAATCATTGGTGTTTTCTTAAATAGATTTCGGTGTTTACATCGAAAAAATGCTATACACAATACAAGGATACTAAACGAATTTTCGACCGTTGGTAAACCCTCTCTTATTGGTTTATACTACAGTTGGAATTTTGATGATAATGAATCAGATGAAACAGACTATCGTGCATGTTTAGGCCTTGGTGATTTTGCAATTTTTGATTTCATGCTCTTATTAATGTTACAGCCTTTATCATCAACGAGAACAAAACTATATGTAACTATAGGTCATATTATTGCTGTTCAAATTGGTCACCATATAACAGATAAACTCGGATGGATTTATAAACAACCGGTACAACCTGGTGTTCCTATGCCTGTAATTGTCGTTTCATTATATGCTATCTTACTTAATACTTTCATAGAATATTAAACTACACTAATTTGAATATTTCTCGTTTTGCGTTTTGAACAACAATTCGTAGAATTGATTTTTCTAAAAAATAATTCGTGTAAATTAATTTCGTGATTTAGAAAATTGGAAAATTCTATTTCGATGATGAATTGTGATAATTTGCTGTCAAATATCAAATGAATTCATTCTTCCATCAAATCCTAAAAGATTCAAATTTAACGACACATCTTTTGAAACGAAATCTCTTAATTAAATCATTTGTCTGGACAAAGGACATGTAGAATAAATTCTGTTGAAAATACATCGAGACAGCTGATACCTCTTTCATAAGAGTTAGAGTTTGAAAATTATCCTCCCGATTTATGTAAGTCTCTCATCTACTGCTTTAGAAGTTTTAAGCCTACTCCAGATTAGAATTGTTCCACCGCCTATGATATTACTTATATATTGTACGAAATATTATTACTTAATCTGGTAATTTTTTATATTCACTAAGAAGACTCTATAAGGTGATAATCGACAACAATAATTAAAATATGTAGCTGATCTGTGACAGATAAAAGTGAAATTATTTATAAAGACAATAGTGTTTCATAAGAATTTAATATTCAATGAATAAAATAGAAATCAATTGAGTAGCAATAATGTGTCTACAAATCATGAAATTAATTGAAAATACTCAACAAAAATAATAATGCTAATGTTATATTGTACTGCTGAATCATAATGAGTCGATGGCATTGACTAGAAGAAAAATTTATGTCAATGATTTATGATTACTTTAATTCTAATGAAATCATTTCTTTAAAGTCTCTCTTTTCTATTATTAAATCATAATCGATTTTTCAATAGTCACCATTAACAAATATCTGAATTGGAATTTTACATAAATGCATCAATTAAGATAGCATAAGCTGAATAAGTTATTATAGGTAAAGGGAGAGCAAGTAGAGCCTTATTTTTATTCCAAAAGACTAGAGTCCAATTCATTGCCATATATCCGATTTGCACACTAATCATAACACCAATTGCCATATATATTTGATTAATCATCGACGACAATGGTGACAATACAAACAACACCATTAGATAGTACAATGTAAAATCAGCAAGGCCAATTGTCACAATTAATGATTCATCATCAATTTTGTTATCTCTGAAATCATCAACATAATAATCACAAGGATCAAGAACAAAACCATCGACTAACGGAGATTCCGGTAGCACTATTAACATTGAATTATACAGATGACCATGTAGATGTAAATAAGCGATGCTATAATAAAATATATGAAAATAGATTGCAAGACGAGATTTTTTCATGTCAGTAGTGTTTATAATCAAAATCATTTTTTCTCTATTTACAGTCTCTATCTCACCTTTAGACAGTTGATGATGACTTACGATTTACTGTTGTGTATATTACTGTAGTTTTTCATTAACAATGAAAAATTTAATAAAAATTGTTTTGAAATAACCAGAGTAATCTGTAATATTTGTTTAAAGACATGCTTCTCGATTTGTTCTTGTCCAATAAAAAAGATAAAAGTTCATTGAAAGCATTTTTTGACATGTTATTAACGCCAACTACCGTTAATGTTCAATGATTGGACATAAATATAAAATATAAATCAATGGATCATATAGACTCGTTCTGTTCGTATGTACTCTTGTCTTATTGAATTTCTTCTTTATCATATCGAACCATTATTTCTTCTTTTTCTTCTTGTATAATAATCAATCATTCAATTAAAATTAGAAAGACGAACGAATGGCAAAAGTATCAAATACTAAAATAAAAATTGGTGTACATTGGAAAAATTCAGTACCAATTGGTATATCATCATCAAATAGTCCTCGTCATCCAAAACTTATTGAACTTGATCCAGTTTGTATTTTTCATAAATATTTTTAAAGTAATTCTATTTAATTTTTGTTTTATTTCTTAAAAGAATATTCCATTAAATGATTATATTTCAAAAATATGTGATGAGTAAAAATAAATAATTTTATTTTCATTATTAATTGATTTTATTCTATTTTTATTTTTTCTAGTTGGAAAATTTCTCAATCAAATTCAATTCATTTTGCTTTTCGATATGACGATACACATAAATTTGTTACAGAAGAAGTGAAATTTATTTCTTTTTGTTCTTTTTAATGATTAAGAATTTGTATTTTAGAATCGTTTTCAAATACCGACTGGTCAAGTATTCTATCTTTCATTGTCACATGTAAAAAAACAAAGAAATTTTTTATTCTATTTTTTTAATGTATTTCTCTAATGTAGGAAGATGAAGTTAAAGATATATTAAAATCCCTTTCATCTAATGATTATCAACGATATGATTTAACTGTACTTGAACGATTAAAATTAGCTGGTGAAGATGAAACATTTGCACTTGAATTTATTCAACAAAATGGTCTTCAATATTTATTAAAATTATTTATTAATGATGAAAAATCTAATAAGTTAATAAATTTTTTCTATTAATGAATTATTTAGAGAATTTTTTTCATTAAATTTTAGTTATGAAAATTTTACACCAAATTTACTTCGTTCACTTCATAATATAATGATTAATCAACATGTTATTCATTGGGATAATCTTGAATCTATTGATATAATTATTGATCAAGTAATAAAATAAAAAATACTTTGAAAAAAATTGCTTTTTTTAAATTTTATTATGTAGTTAATATCTGGTATTAATACATCTAAAAATCCTCGTTTACATTCATCTTCAGCCATGATGATTCTTCATTCAATTATTATTAATGAATCAAAATATTCAGTAAAAATAATTCAAACACTTCAAATATCACATTTACTTGATTATTGTAGCAAGTAAAAACAAGTTTACCAATTTTTTTTTGTTTTCCTAAATTTCAATGTTTTTATTTTAGACAATATGATATTGAAACACAATATTATGCATTAGCTTTAATTAATGTAATTATGAGTAAAGGAGATCAAAATCTTCGTTCAGTAATTTATTTTATTTTTAATTAAAATTTAAATAATAATTTTTTTATTCCAGTCATTAGTTATGTCTATGTCAAGTGCAATTGTTTCAATGCGTCTTCGAGAACTCGTACAATCAATTATTAGTAGTGTAAATTTTATATTTTTCTATCTATTTTTAGTAATCATATTTGTTTTTTAAAGGATGAACATTCGATTAATGATTCATTTACATCGACAGATACAACAACACCATCAACACGAGTTTGTATTTATTATTTAGTTCAATAGAAGGCACAGAAAATGTTATACTTTATATTTCGAAGATTATAGCAACTGCAAAGTTGCAAATGTAGAATAGTATTAAATGTACGATTTAAATTTACTTTGCAGGTCTGATGAGAATGAACGTATTTCTATAGTCTGTTTTATAAATTTATTTACTGAATACATGACTCTCAATAGTTTTCGAAAGTAAGAGCACCTAACTTGTTTTTGTAAACATAGTCGAAACATGAAATGGCAGTTAGGCGTGTTAGAATATTAAATTCAATCCAAAACTTTTAGGTATCACGTTTCCGAATTTGGTCTTCTTTTTGAATTATGAATATTGATTATTACAATAATGTAGTCTAATTTACTTACCAAGCTTCGCATAGTATATTAATTCTACTGATTCTTCTATAGAAAAATTCTAAACGCAACTTTCAAGAAATGATAGATATAAATATACATCCTTCTCAAATAGTGTTAAGTGACGGATTAATATCATAATTCAAAAAAAGTACCAACACTAGAGAATTTTGATATTGTAACATATCTAGCGATTGTGCAATTTACATGAATCATATTTCTCAAAAATATAAAATTTGGACTTTTACTATTTTATTTTGTTGTTTAGCATCTTACTCGTTCTTCACTTATTCAACAACTATGTCTTTTACAGAGATTTTATCTAAATGAATTATATACAAATTCAATGAATACATCACCAGATCGATCTGAAACAGTTAGAAATGAAAATATATTGACAAATTTCTTATATATTTATGTTGAAATTTCTATATAGAAATATCGTGATATGATATTAGAATTACGACGAAGTGCATTTGATACAGATTTATTATTATCTGATCAAAGTTGTCAAGATTTAAATAGTAAAATTCCATCAATAAATTTAAATGAAACAATAAATCCTCGTCGAATTGAAGCATTACAACGTGATTATGAACGACTTGGATTTCAAGTAAGAAGAAAAATCTTCAACAAATAGTTTTAAAAAAAAGAAAACACATATGAATCATTTTTTAGGATCTTCGAGAACCAATAAAAGATTTTCAAATAGTACCACCAGGTGTTTTATCATTACAAAATTTATTTTATTTTTGTATTCATCAAAAAAATGATTTTATTCGAGTATATATTAATTCATATTAAATATTTTTATTTATTCTTTTTATATAATATATAGTTTGTTCTTGAAAATTCATGTAAAACACTTCAACAACAATGTCCATTAGTTAAATCAGCTATTGAAATAACACGAATACTTTGTACACTTTTTTCAATTGGTATTGAACGTAAATATTTTATTTTTATTTAAATATTAAGCACAACAAAAAATAAATAAATAAATTTTATTTTAGCAAATAGACATCAAATACATAAAGATTATTTTTTACTTTTCTATACAATTTCATCATTTTTTGAACAAGCATTTGTACGTTGTGTACTTTTATTTAATAAAACATGGAAAGAAATGCGTGCTTGTGATAATGATTTTTTAGTGGTATTATTTTAATTTTAATATAAATTAATATTTTTTTTAATGTTCTATTTTAGGTTAGTTCAATTGTTAATCAACAAATATGTCAATCACTTGATGATATTTGTTTAAAAAATAAACCAATTTTATCATCACATTCATCTTCAATAAATCAAACAATATTCTCGCCAATAATTAAATCATCAATGAATACATCATTAACATCAACTATTCTACAACGTTTTACATTTGAATATTTTTCTGAACGATTAAATATAAATAATTATAAAGATATATGTCGACGACGTGATGAAAAAGAATTAAAACGAGAAGAATTAATTATGAAATTACCAATTGTTGAGTATGAATATTGTATTTAATAAAATCTAAAAACTAAAAAAAGAAATTTCTTTTTTAGAACATTAAAAGAACGTTTAAGATCTCATGTAGAATTTTTAACACGTCAAGCACGTCTTAAAACAATGAAAAAAGGACAAATATTTATGACTATTGAAAGTCGTCTTGGTGTTAAAAAAACAAAAAGTTACAATTTTATATAAATTATAAAATATTCTTCTTCCTTTTTTTTCTAAATAGATCGTTTGATGTATTGGCAATTACTTGATAATGAAAAACATGTTCAATGTAGTGAATCACCAACAATAAAAGATAATAATAATAGTACAAGAGATAGTTCAACAACAGGTCTTACAAGAACAATGAGTATATTAGAAATTTTATAAAATAAAACAAAACAAAAACAATAAATGTCGTTCTTTAGTTCCTATTGAAAATCTTAAAGATATTCAATACAATATCGATCAGACACGTTCTGGTAATTCTAATAATCAAGAACGTGTTCCAAAAATCTCACGTTATGTAATTATAAAAATCTTCTAATTAAATGTTAAAAAAAAATTTTTTTTAAATAGAGTAATGCACATATAAATATAACAATTATTCTTCAAAATGATACAACATATACATTATTATGTGAAAATGATTATGATATGTCATGTTGGAGTGATGGATTTAATATACTTTTACATAAAGAAGTCAATTTTAAATATTTATTTATTTTCTATTATTTTTTGTTTTTTGTAATTTAGATGGATAGTTTTTATGCTCGAGAAGATATGGAATCATTATTAAATTTATTATGTCAACTTCAAATGTTAGAATTAGATAATTCATCAATTATTTTACCACAACATCAATTACCTGTTCCTATTCGATTACCACCAACACGTTCAATATTTTTAACATAATAATAGTTTTTTTTTCTTTTACTTTAATTGATTATTAATATTTAAAACAATACAAATTCTCATTTATATACATATAGATATATATATATATTTATCTTTTATTTTTAGATTTATATTTGTTTTCTTTTTTTCTTCATTATAATACAAAAAAAAAACAAAGAATGGATTTATCGATTCGTAAACAACAACAATCACCAATTCCACCCTCACGACCAATTTTAAATCCTGCAGGACCAACAAATATGTTACAAAATTCAACTGATCGAACTCCTCCTCATTTACCTCCTCCATCTCCAACTATTAATATATCTGCACATAATTCAATTCATAAGCAACAATATGTTCCTGTTCCACCCATTATTCAACAACAACAACAACAACAACAGCAACAGCAGCAGCAACAGCAACAGCAACAACGTGTTATACATCAATCTAAATATGCACAATTATTAAGTGTTATTGAAGAAATGGGTAAAGATATTAAACCAACATATGCAGGAAATAAAAATTCGGCTGAACGTTTAAGACGTGCTATTGCTTCAGCTCGTATACTTGTTCGTGAATGTCAACTTGAATGTGATAGAAATAGTCGACCATAATATATATATATATATATATATATATATATATATATATATATATATA
>JAJEKB010000238.1:161808-268118 GCA_022393335.1 Macrotrachela quadricornifera | reverse complement strand
ATATATATATATATATATATATATATATATATATATATATATATATACAATCTTAATTAATATCTGTTCATTATTATTATTATACTTGTTTAAAAATAAAATCATTTTTTTGTCAAATATAATATTTCTAAAAATCATCCTGTTTTATTTTACTTATTATTTTTACTAACATTAAATATATTAATGACTAGATACAAAAAAAAATTAAAACAATACAAAATAAAATACAATAGTAATGAATCACGATGATGGACTGTTTATTGTTCGTTGTAAAGATAAAAATTTTTCTTTAAGCTCATCAGGTTTAAATACACCATATTCTGTTATAATACCCGTTATTAATTGAGCAGGTGTTATATCAAATACTGGATTCCAAACATGAACACCTAAAAATAAAAATATATTTTGAATATTTAGTATTATTGTTTATAGTTTTTTATTTTGTAAATATTTAACCTTCTACTGCTATATTAATTCCTTTAATCGTAGTCATTTCACTTGATGGACGTTGTTCTATAATAATTTCCTGACCAGTTTGTTTTGTTAAATCAATTGATGCTGTTGGTGCAGCAATATAAAATGGAATTTGATGATATTGAGCAAGTATAGCTAATTGATATGTACCAATTTTATTTGCTGTATCACCATTTGCTGTTATACATTGAGCACCAACAATAACAGCATGTACTGATTGTGTTTGCATTAAAAGACCAACCATTGAATCACAAATCATTGTATGTGGAATACGATCATGCATTAATTCATATGCAGTTAATCTTGAACCTTGATTATATGGTCGAGTTTCAGTAAAATAAACTGATTGAAGAAGATTATTAATTGCTAATTGTCGAATAATACCAAGTGCAGTACCAAAACCAACAGTTGCTAATGAACCTGTATTACAATGTGTTAAAATATTTAATTTTGTTTTTTGTGAAATATTTTGACATATTATTTCAACACCATATTTGCTTATTAATTGATTGTCATTAAGATCACGTTGAAGAAATTTTTCCATAAAATTAAGTAATTC
Source organism: Macrotrachela quadricornifera (assembly GCA_022393335.1). Lineage (NCBI taxonomy): Eukaryota > Metazoa > Rotifera > Eurotatoria > Philodinida > Philodinidae > Macrotrachela > Macrotrachela quadricornifera. The sequence goes on along the minus strand of JAJEKB010000238.1, from coordinate 267,085 downwards.
ATTAATATATAAATTTATATTTTCATGTTTATTATTTAATGGTATTAAATAGTTAATAATTGTTTTAGCTGCATCAGTCATATTAGCAGCTATTGGACGAGCAGTTATTAAATAATTAAGTTGATCAGTAACAAATTGTAAAACAGATGATACAGAATCAAATTTTGATCGAGAATGATGTAATTCAACAGCAACACTTAATACTCCACATAGAGCAATAGCTGGAGCACCTTTTAAAAAAATATATAAAATAGACAGTAAAAATTTAAAACACCTTTTTCGTCTGTGTGTTTTTTATTAAAGAGAGTAAGGAATATCTTTCAAAAGTTATATGTAGTTAGAGCTAAGATTTATACAAAACTAGAGATATTTATGGTGCTAGCTTTTTAGAGAGAACTTTCAAATCTCTATGCAAAGTATATGTTATATTATACGGCTTAACAAATCTGATTGATTAGTAATAGCAGTTTTAGTTTTTACGAATCAGTCTTGGAAATCAAAACATTGTGTTGAATATTATAATGGTACCTACATATTGTTTACCGTCATGAACATCTCTAATAAAAATCATTGATTTTATACAATTGATTATTCAATAAAGAAACGGGCGTAACTGGAATTTTTTTCTCAATAGACAAAATCTTTAAAACTTTAAGAAACAGTGCATTTTATGGTGCAGAATTTTTTTTTTGTATTGAATAATATCTTACAACCTTTTGTACAACCTGTATTTCATCGTATTTATCGTTTTGAAAATATTTCGTTGAAAGTGTCTAAAACTTTTGTTGTTCATTTTATAATAATAAAATTAATAATTATACCTCGAATTGACATTGTATGAATAGCTTTCCATGCATCATCAACTGTATTAATCGGAATATAAATAATTTCATCTGGTAATTTTAATTGATCTAATATTGATAAACAACCACGTTGATATCGAATAGATTTTAATGTTTGATCGTTTTGCATTGCTAAAAAATATCAAACAAAATAAATTAAATTTTATAAAAATTTTCTAATAAAAATTAAAAAACAAACAAATAGATTGATTTGTTAAGTTGCTTTATTTCGGTTTTAATTCACGTTATCTTCATGAATATATATATATATATGTATATATGAAAAGCAAACGGCAACAAATAAAAAGAAGAAGAAGAAGAAGCCTATGAAAGACAAAGCATAAAACAAAAAAGCAGTTTTTTATAATAATATAGCAGATCATTATACATTAATGAAGTTTATCATATGAGATTAACTCATATATTTCATTATAAATAATGAATTTTTTTTTATGGAGCAAGTATATCATCATCACCACGCATATCAGGTCCTGATTCATCAATAAAATATCCTGGTCTCGGCGCATTTGTTCTATTACAACGACAACAATAATCACAACCATCAGCAGCCAATTGACCGAATTTACACCACATTTCTAAATTTGGTATTTGATCAATACCGCGAGCACCACATTTTATACGCATATATAAAAATCCACCAATAAAATAAATACTAGCTAAACATAGAATACTAAAAAAAGAATATTAAAGATGAAAGATAATTATTAGATATAAAATATAATAATCTACATGATGAGAAATATGGCACCACCACTTAGCTTTTTTTTCTCTTCTGCTTTAACCGGACACATTCCAGAAACTTGAATTTCAAATAAATAATTACAATGTTCATTTTTATTTGCATGTTCTAGAAAAACTGTAGCATTAGTCTAAAAATAAAAAATAAAAACGTCATCAAAAAAAAATTTCCTTTTTAAATTAAATTCAGTTTTTTCTTTTCTGCATAGATCAAAGTCCAAAAAACAAAAATATATCCGAGAAAATAATTCTATCTAACCTTAGGTATTATATATATATAACAAATTAGATACTTCAGACTGACGAGTATGTATTTCCTATTTCACGATCAAGGTCCTTTGTATATATATAGATAATCTATTATCTTGAAAATTTTTATCTCACCGTATTTTGTCCACAGACAAAAATAATTGAAGCTGAACGTGCTTGACTATCACAGGTATTGTTTATATATCGAGTACCATTTTCATAGGTTAATAATAACCAATTATCTATTATATAAATTTTAATTGATTTTAAATAAAAATAAAAATTTATATATATATATAACCTTTCCCTATAAGAGTAGCTTGATTTAATTGTCCAAGAATATATGTTTCATTATTTTCTTTTTGTATAATACCTCCAGTAGGTTGAGAATTATCTGGTGCTATACAAATTCCAATTTGATATTGTGATGTACTACTTTTTGCTGTAAAACTAAAATATAAACAAAATAAAAATAAAAAACAAAACACAGCAAATAATAAATCTATTTACATTTTATTTGAAACTCCCCATTTTTTAAGATTTTCCAGTAGAATGTTCGGTTCATTTGTATGAAAATTACAATCACTATTAACTACTGCACAAAAGGTAATTAATAAGAATATCACAAACATGTTAATAATAAATAATAATCTAAAAAAAAAGATCTCTGAATAACCTTTCATTTTTCTTCATGTCACTCTCATACACATAAAAATAATCCATACTGATTACATTAATAAGTATAAAATTGATGTGTTCTAGGTTAATTTCAAAATATTCTCATATATATTTAATAATGTCGTTTAGATTTACATGTCAAACTCATCGATCTTCGTCAGAATAAGAAGAAAAAAAATTCATCTGTTCTTTTTTTTTTCTTACAAACGAAAAAAAAAGAAAACGTGATGAGGTAGAGAAAAACAAAATATACTGATTCAGTTTCTATGTTGATCAAAGCAAGTTGTTCCGTATAAAAAAATATCTAGAAGAAAAACAAAAAAACAAGTTTTAATAAATAAAAATTTACATCTTCTTAAATAACAATGTCAATTGTTCATGAACAAAATTTAACTAAAACAATTCGAGAACAAGTAGAAAATCGACATTGGCAATTATTTGAAGCACGTTTAAAAAATCCATTAATAAAAATGAATAAAAAAAATTATACAAATTCAAATGATTATTATATAATAAATCATTTAAATAAAAATAATCAATTACAAATATTTATTGAACCTAATCAACGTTGGCAAAAATTTTCTAATCAACTTACAAATAAATCAAATGAAATAAATCGTCTTATGTCAATATTTCATAATGTATGGATTAAAAATTGGAATGTTAAACAAGTAAATGATGCACATCAATGTTCTATGACTGATACAATATTAAATAAAAAATAATTTTTTTTAATTCTATATCAATAAATGATAACGATCGAAAAATAATTTCATCTGATAATTTATATTTAAACAATAATACAAATCTAATCTGAACATTTTGTTTTTTTGTACTTATCTTACTGATCTTTTATCTTTCCTTTCTAATGGAAGTAATTGGATGTCTTTTTTTTCTCCTTTCTTTCTTTCTTTGAAAAAAAAAAGAGAAAAATAAAGATTATACTAAAAATAACTTTGGTGAGTTCAGGACTTGTATTTATTTAATAATAAACATATTTCTCATTTTCTCACCTATTTATAATTTAATATATATATCAGGAAAAAAGAAGCATGCATCTAATGAAAGAAGACAACCAAAAGAAAAAAAAGTATTTTTAAGTACCTATGACATCCTGTAAAAATTCATGAAAGTAAAAAAAATATATCACGTTATAAATATATAAATCGTATAGTGTAAAAAGAAACTAATTATCCATAGGTATATAAAATCCATTCAAATAAATATCGTAAATCATTATTGATCAAATTTTATTCAAATACAAAACCTTTCGAAAGAGGTCGTATATATCAATATTTTTGTAATATGTTAATTAAAACTGAGAATAATGACGGAAGAAATTTTTTTTTGCATATATTTCAAGGAAGATGTCTGTTTCTTTAATAAACTAATGTTCTTCGAGGTAATGTAGTGTGCTTTATCTATGAAAGTATTTATATAGAGAATGAATTAGGTTTACTCACATATTAAATAGATAAGAATTTCATTAAAGAAAAAAAATTGTCGAAAACAGATAAATATTGAATGAGATGTTTTATACAAGATAATAATGAATAAAATAAATTAATAATAATTGATATCTTCATTATTGGATACTTATAGATCCATTGCAAAAACTAATCAAGAATATATAAAATTTGAAAATTTAAAAAACAGTCTTTATAGTATATATTTTATGAACTATTAATTGAGAAAGTGAAGGAAAATGGTGAACGTAAATGAGAGAAAAGGCAGAATTTTTCAAGTCGAATAATCCTCCTTCGTTATCCAGTCATTGGAATAATCAAACGACACTGCACAAAGAACAAAGTACTGAGTTGATTATCTGCTCATACTATTGACATATTGCAGGATAACACTATGGGCACCAGAATATAAAGCGCCTGATTGGTTTTTGGAATAACTTTTGATAGGAACAAGATAGAGGTCTGCAATTGTCAGCGTTTGACAGCCAAAGACCAAAGAGCATATTGTCATTAGAAAAACTTTTTCTGAGAAAAAAATTCGAAGACTGGTTTTTTAGAGAATCTTTAAAGAATCACAATATACTTATGAAAACTGTCATAGAAGTCTATTGACTTTTTTATATATCCAGAATTGGCATCGAAAATTACATCGAATCCTATATCTTTTGATGAGCTTTTCAGAAGGCCATCTCTATTCTTTATTCATTTGCTGTTTTGTATCCCACAAGTACTTGGGACAATCCAAAAAGAGTGAGGGAGGTGCTTTATTTATAGAAAGCTTGAAAAAATTTTCTTTTTTTTATGTACAATTAGAGCGAAAGCGCTCTACTTTTTTAATACCATTGGATCACTATTCAACTGGCATCATAATAACAAAATCTCGATAAGATCTATTTCGTTCGCATATATACTGAGAGCATGAATGTTCGTGAGTGTTTTTTGAATAACATTCGATAGAAACAAGATAGAGAACTGTGCTTTTCACCATTGGAAAGGAGAGATGAAGACACATCGAACTGTATACTGCTAAGCTTTGTAACTTATTTTATGTAAGTTTTCCAGTTGTCTTTTTAAAGAACAAATATGTTCTCTGAGGTGTTTAGGATGAATTTTCAATAATCAGATTCACATTCAAATCGCTGATTGAAGATATACAAACTGTGAAAGATTCAGATATTTAATCTTAATTATTTAGAGATAATAGGTATTCTACGCGGAAGTCTACTAGGATTTTTCATCAAATTTTTTCCTTTTAGAAATATCTTATTTCTGTCAAATGTTATTCAAAAAAAAATACTCACAAGCATTCATGCAAACAAAATAGATCTTCTCAAGTTTTGATTATGTTGATATCAGTTGAACAGTGATCAAACAGTATAAAAAAGTAGAGCGCTTTCGCTCGATTTGTTCATAAAAAAGAAAAATAAAGTATCTCCTTCACTATCTTTTGGATTGCCCTAAGTATTTTACAAGCTCCAAACTTAGCTAAAAAAATCAGACTTTATATTATTTTTTTCAGGTAAGATTTTGCTTAGGATATTATGCTTCTAGATCTTGACTATCAAACATTGAAAATCACAGATTTCTATCTTGTTCTTATGAAACATTATTCAAAAAACAATCAAGTGTTTTATATTCTGACGCCAATATTAGTATTCTATTTGAGTGGTAATTTTATCAATAGCTCTTCAAAACTACTATAGAGAGTAAAGAGTTAATGAAAAAAATGTTTTCCTTTATTAAATAATTGATTTTGATCGAAGATATTTTATATCCTATTTTTATTAGTAAAACTATATCAATGGAACTATTTCTGCCAGATATTTTAATTCTTTTCTTAAATCTATTTTTAAAGAATGGAATCCAGTTGTATAAGAATAATGATATTTATTGAATATTAAAATTTTTGAATAATTATAAAAATCAACTGTTATTTTGTTAATTATATCAACAAATATTTTATGAGTTTTTCTTTTGATTTTTAAAAATAAAATTTATAGTATAGTCTGAAACGTATTAATAATTTAAAACAGTTATTTTTATATTTCTTTCGTTCTATGAGGATCCTATCGATGGTCCGACAGGTGATGACGTAATATTCAAACTCATAAAAGCATTCAAATATGATGCTGTTGCTTGCCCGACCACCGGAAGAATTCTGATTATACCACTATTGTAGGAATAGTACATAATGAGTATACTTGATATAACGAACCTAGCTCATTAGTAAGTCGTCTCTCGACTATTTCTCAATAATATACGTATGATATTCTAAATTAAGTCGATAGATATATAAATCATTAGCAGATTGTCAATAGTTTACTATAAGAACTCAAAGTAAACTGATAAAATGCATCGAAAAACGATAAATGTGCATTCACTACCGTTTTTTTTTACATTTAAAAACATCATTCTAAATAATTAATATATTTTTGTTGAAAAATTGACATTTATTTTCAACAATATTAAAATTTGCTTCATCTTTCAGATAAATCTCTCTAAATATACCCGTATATTTTTATTTAAATTAAATAACATAATAAACAATATTCTTCTACAAGTTTTTTGCCAGAAATCCATAATTAGAATTTAAAACTAGGAATTTCGTAGACATTTTTTGTGTTGACGCATTATGTCGTCATATTCATTATTCTATCTACAATACACATTCATCTTTTTTTGTCTATTACGTTATTCTCATTATCACCTTTCTTAACGCGGTTTTTCGATTAGTTACTCTTATCTTTAGTATATATATATACATGCCACTCTTATCATTAATAGTCTTTTTTTGTTCTATTTTAGTATTAGTTTTATTGAATTTCGATTATTAACCAAAAATAATAAATTTAAAGAATAATTTTATATTTTATTCAACAAATATTCTTTAATAAACAAAACCATTAAGTTTTTATACTTAGAAAAGATGAAATAAATTTTCAAGTATACAAATCATATATTGAATATTACGCAAAATCTTTTATTTTCTCGTTCTATTCATAAAAAAATTTTGTTTAATTTTATTGTTATAATAAATATATAAAAGAAAAAAACAGACGATTCATTTCAATAAGAATAATTCTATTCAATTATTCTAAAGAGTTCAACTCATTTTATGTCTATTATTAGAAAAATCACATCAAATAATTTTGTTTTTGAGTATATAAAAGAATAAAATAGATAATGGAATACTTTTTTTTTCTTTAGTTGATACTAAATATTTTTGAAAAACATTAATTTTGAAATAAAATAATTAAATAGATTTGTTCTTTTTTCCTTTTAATCAAAATGATCTATATCTGTCAAATAGTTTTTCTATGCATGATTGAAACATTACTTTTCTTTTTATTATTAATCATAAATTATTAAAATATTATTAAGACAAATTGACGTAAATCATATCTTTTCCATTCTTGGATAAAAAAAAATTTGATTTCTTTTCTTTTTTTTTTTCTTTACTTAAATATATAATAAAGAAATCAATCTACAAAATTGTTTTAGTTCATTTGATAATATTTAATGTTAATTGTTTCGTTTTTTCTTCTTTTTCTTTTACAATATAAATAGAAAAATAAATTTCTAAATTATCACGCATGACGACTTAAATATCTTGAATTGTCATATTCATTCGTAGATATTATTCCTTGTTGATGTGTAGAAGTTAATGGACTACTATAAAATCGTTGAACATAAATAATTGTACATAATATAATTAATAGAAGAAAAGCGAGACTAACACCAGCGCCTATATAATAATAAAGACGTTGATCATTAGGACCTTTATTTGTTGCCGCAAAATAAAATAGAACAATAGTAAGAACAAGTATAATAAAAGCAAAGAAAAGACAAGCATGAATACATCGCTCTTGATCATTCAAGTGTGATTGACCTAATGTGGTATCACGACGTCGAAAGAAAAGCATATTAATTAGAATATTCAAAAACAGAAGTAATCTAAATAGATAAGATACAACTAATAAAATATATATCGTCATATACATATATATACACATATATATATATACACATATGCGTTATTGTGATACATATCAATGTCAAAATACTTACTGTTTGATTCACGCTCGATCAATATCATCATTGTCAACATGAATTGTTATAAACTACTCTATCGACAATCTTTATAAGCATGTGCTTTTGTTTATTCTCTAAAAAGACGAGACGAGATCTATTTATCACATATTAACCGATGTGACGTCGTCAGCACCCAACATCGTCTTATTATTACAGATTGCTTTTGCCTAACTGTCGATGAAAAAAAAAACCGAGACGAAGAAGAAGAATAGCTCAGACCCGAAAGCCTAGACAAAATAGGCCAGTATGGAAATGATGTCTTTATATTTTCTCATCGTTTCTATTAACAGTCAATTGGAATCAATACATAAATAACTATTTACATGACTACTGTTTGTAATAGATTTTGTACATTACTTACTTATTAAATAATATGTTCAATCAAAAATCACGTTAAATAACAAAAGCGAAATCGACACGACTTATTCTCATTTCTTTTTTTTTTCTTCTTTTCTCGTTAAATATATTTAAAAGAAAAGCAATTATATATTGTCGACGAACAAAAGTAGTATTTTCAAACAGTCAGTAGAGAAAACAATGTCTTCTTTTCTTCCATTATTCTTCAACGTCATCAATGGTTCATTTTCTTTTCGGTTTTACTTCATCATCGTCATTCTATATTTTCTTTTTTTCTTTCTATTACTTATTTTTTTTTCTTTTTGCTTTTCCGAACTTTCCTCGTCATTATTTATATAATAACAATTGGCATAAACTCTCACACGGTAACATAGTACGTGTGTTTCATATAGATCTAGTTAAAACGAATCCCTTGTTGAGAAAGTGTAAAAGAAAGAAAAGAATACTAAACAACTTTAGTTAATATTTAGTAGACTTACCCTAAGGATTACTTGTATTATTTTTTAATATATATTTTACTAAATATTTCTTATTATTTGCTGTAAAGAAAACTAAAATACCGTGTTAGATAAAAGAATAGATACTATAAAAAAAAACATAATGAATGTCTGTTCCTTTCTACAAGAGACAAGAAAAAGACAGTAGAACAGTTGTTGAAAACCGTTGGCAAACATTCGGAAGAAATATACAACACATTTTCTCTAATTGAATTACTTATCGATTCTATCATTTCAAAGACAAGGATATATTTATTGTTGTCATATTGTATACGTTTTATCCTATATGATTTATTAAACGATATCCAACAAATATTTCTTACTTTAAAAAAGAAAAAAGAAAAATTAATAAAATAATCTTTTTATATTTTGCATAGTAAAAACATATAAGTTTAAACTTAATTTATTTAATGATAAATAATATAAAAAAAAGAATATTTCTTATCTGACACACATTTATATGTATACAGATTGCGGGAAAAAAAAGAAGTTTATAGTTAATTTTGGATTTTTAATATTGGAATATAACTATAAATTACATTTATTTACCACATCTAAATTATATTCATCATTATTTGTATTAACTAAATGTGCTTTATTATGATAATCAACAAGTTCAAGTGTAGTCGTCGGATTTTGATCATCATTAGTGGAATAAGTTACTGTAAAACGTGTTATTGATGTATTTGGTGCTATATCTTGTATTGTATCTAAATATTGTCCTATATCAGTTTGTAAATCACAGGCAAAATATTTAATAAGTTCTCTTATAACAGCTCCATGACTAATAACAAGTATATCAAGATCAGAAGAATGATTTTCATATGGTGAATGTAATAAACCTTTGAATAAACTTCGACGTTTTTCAAAACTACTATTACGTGAAATAAGTGATATCGATGATGATATTGATTGTTGATCAGATGATACAGATGATAAATCAAGTGCAGAATCAATAGATGATTGATATGATTTTGGAATTGTTATATGATTTTCTAATGTTGTTTGAATATTTCCTGTTGATAATGAACGTTTACGATTGGAATTTGTTATTGCTTGTTGGTAAATAATATTTTCAGATGATACACTACGTGATAATGATTGACAATTATCTTGTTTTGATAATGAATTAGATGTATAAGATTTTGTTGATGGTGATATAGATAAATTTGTACCAAATTTTTGAAGAAGGTCATGGCATAATTTTCGAAAAAATGTTATAGCACGTTCACGTACTTGAGCGGTGGTTTCAGCACCTGGTGGTGTATAGTTTATATAAGGAACACCATTTTCTTTTGCTAATTCACGTAACCATTGACGCGTTCGACCTTGTGCAATACCATACATCTAAAATAAACATATATTATTTCACTTGAATTATTTAAAGAAAAAAACCAATTTACTCGTTCGCGTAATAAAGAATCGAATTCTATTTTGCATGATGATACTCGATTGAATGAATGAATTTGGCGAACTGTCTAAAAATTGAAGAAAAAAAAAATTGATAAATGATATCAATTTATAAACACTAAAAGATGCGTCATATTATAAAAAAAAGAGGACACTAAGTGCTTCTTCATATCAATGATCTTTAAATTTTCTATTGATGTCATCAATCATTAAGTAAGCTTTAAAATCCATAATATTCTTCCTTTTAATAAAGCAAAATGATTGAAAGAAAATATTTTTCTATAAATAACATCTATTCACGTACCCACTCGTCTCAAATATCGAACAAACTATTTATATATTTATATTTTTTTGCCTTGGAATAAATATAAACATAGAATGTTATTATTGTGTTACTAAATATATTACATAAATAGAAAAATGATAAGAGTAACCTGTATATACCTTTTCCTATGCATAATGTCTCTTTATTTATGCAAGGACAAAGAAAAAAGCCAAGCTGTTATTATTTAGTTTGGTATGATAAAATAATTGGACATACCTCTGCTGCACGCTTTAAATCACTTGAATAAATATGTGAAAAATGATGATATTGAAGATATCGACCAAGTGCTTGCGATTGTAAATATCCAATGTTGGATAATTCAGTATCAATTAAACCTTGAATAATTCCTTCAGAATTTGCATGTGTTTCAGCACTTAAAAAAAATAAATAAATGATATAATACATGATTTTTAATTTTAAATAAAGAAAATATTTACTGTCGAACAAGTGTTAAATTAAAACGAACATGATCAACGTTCCGAGTATTTTGTAAAATTGCTCTGTTATACAAATTAAAGCAAAAATTAGAAAATTTAAAAAATAAAAGACGCACTGACCTCATTCTATTGTTTATTCAATAATTTTTGCTGGTGTTTTCATAAAAATATATCGTTATAATTTATGCTTTTATTCACTGGATTTATATTGTCGTTCGAACGAGTGCATTGGTCACGAGAGCAGATGGTTTTTTTGATGCCGTCTCGTCATCTAAAACACGCACAACCCTATATGGTTGCCATTCGGAGGGCGCATGATTTTATGTGTATTTTTTCCCTTATATTTAGTTTCTTTTTTTTCCATTCTTTGTTACTATGAATCCTTATATATAAAGAATATCAAATGAATAAATGTCAAGAAAAAAAAATAGAAAATAAATATCCAAACATGTGATAATTGTCGACTTATACGTGTCGGCTGGTGGCTGATGAATGTGTGTTTATTTAGTGAAACGAGTGAATAATATTATTTCATCAGTTTATATGCGTCGTTTTTACGCCTGATTTTTATCGAATTCTAGTAAAATATACACTGCATCACCTGACGAATAGAAACCGAAAAAAAAGACGAAAAAAAGAAAGGCGAAAAATGCAATATTTCAAGTACGTATACATGGGCTACGTACAACTGTGTCAACAGATGAGGGTGTGCGACTTGTCAAAAGGGAAAAAAAAGGGAGGGAGGGAGGGGAGATATAAGTGATATATACGTATCACGCCCCTTTATTATCAAATCAGTTCTAATATTTATTCGAGTGTCCTTGTCCTAATTGTCAGTCTTTCTCGTTCTAAGAGAGAAAAAAAGAACACGTTAAACTCGATCAAGAACAAAACTAAATCTAGATTCCGACAACCTTTCCTTTTCTTGTCCACATTTCTCAAAAAATTGTTTTCATATTATAATCATATAGTTATCTAATTACATTAGAGTGTAGTCAACCATATTTCATCGAATAATAATTAGCTTCTGATATCATTATATGTATGCGGACCGCAATGATATGAATACATAACAATGTGATCTATATTTTGATCTTCCTTATTTATTAAAAACGATAATCAAATTTCAATAAATGTTTTTTTACAATTAACGTAAGAGTGTACTGAAAAATAAAAAATGAAAAGGGTATTATCATTGTAACTGAGTCAGATGGAGAGTGCAAATAGAATTTCAAAATTACATCTGCTAATGAAAAAAAAATTTTTTTCTAACGTAATAAAATGTGCACTATGTTATGAGTACATTCTTGAAGCAATTAACATTTTTTTTTATTACAATTATATACCAAAAAAGAAAAATTATAATTTGTACGAGACTATCTGTTATCTTAGATAAATTAGGCAAAAATTATTTATCAAAATATAGAAAATTTCTATGAATCATTTGTATTTCAGATGAAGTTGACTCAAAAAAAAGTAAAATTCCGATATACGCAATTTTAAAGATATTCATGGGTTTATCTATAAAAAAAAACCAACGATTTTAGACGAATAAATATACTTATCATCACAATATTCGTCTTAGAAAATTTTTTTCACTGATAAAGAAGAGATGATATCATAAATTTTAATCAAACGCATCGAAAAACATACAAATACAAATAAGAACTAGTTGTTTATGAGTTAGGTCATTTAATAATATTAATCAATCATCGATTTATCTTTCGTGACAAACTTCAAACGATTACTATCGAGATGCTACTATTTATAATTCTCAAACAATAATGATCAAATATCAACAACTATCCATGAAAAAATCTTCTAATTAAAAAAAAAAAGGATTCATTTTTAAAATCTATATTGAAAAGAAAATAATACTACAAGTAGAAAACTTATCAATCAACGATTTATTTGCATACGCATAAATAACCTACTTTCTTTGCTTTCTCACGTGCGTATTGAGTTACTGTAAAATAAAAGTAATGTAGTTTGCAACAAAATATTAATATAACGTTAAAAGAAAAAAAAAATAAGAAAATATTGTATGCAAACAATAACACTAGCAACTGATATATGACGATGTATAAAATATAATAACAAGTCGTGAATGAAGGACATGCATGATAAATCATTTAGATTTTTTTTTCTGAATAAACAAGCAAAACATTATTTTGCGTAGAAAGCTTACAATTAAAATCAACATTATACGTAAGATAAATGATGCAATGCTCATGATATTTCGTCATTGTTTTACACGAGAAAACTTACCCAACTTTAATATTCACCCTGTATAGTATGTCAATCAACATAGATTTATTTGCATCATTGATAAAAACTAATTGCAGAAAAGGGAAAAAACAAAACAAAAAGCTTTTATAATTTTTTTGCAGAATATCTAGTTTTCCTTGTTTTTTTCAATTCAAATTTTATTTGCTATAATGTAACAATAAAAGAATTATTTTAAATGTTAAATATATATAACATTAATAAAATCATATGTTATTTTTTATGTAAAATATCAAACCAAATATTTTATTAATGCAAGTGATGATAAAACATATGCCAAATGACACATTTACTCAATAGGCCAAAATGTTTTTAATGGCAAACATTTAAAAAAAACGCACGGCTATGCTTCGATAGTATGATAAATTATTCAAAGCTTCTTGATGATCAGAGAAAAATATCAACGTCATAATAATCAAAGCTACAAGGACAATACATCACTACAAAAGTACTTTTATATAAAAATCATGCACCTGTGATCTATAATCGACCGCTATAAAATCAAAACTGTATATTTTGCAATTAAACATATCGAGTACAGCATTATTTTTTATAGCGTTTACGGTCAATATTGAGAAGACAATTAGTTATTATTTCTATATTAGTATATAATGAAATCAAACTCTAAGTTAGAACGTTAAGATTGCATAAATATCATAGTTGAAATATTCGTTAGCAAAATTGATTTGACTTATTAGTATATAATAGCTGTTTCTATTGAAACAGAAACACATTATTCATATATTTCCAGAATTTTATTGAAACTGCAATGAAAAAAAATAGTTGATAATGATAACTTTCAGAGAGAAGAATAGATAAAAAATAATCTAGAAGAATAAGCAGGTGCACATTAATGGTAAAGTATTGCATGTTTTCATTTCATATCATTGTGTTATCACTTAATATTTGACAAAGATTATTTCAAATTTCTCTTGACATTTTATTTTCAATAATATGTTAGTTTTGTTTTGTAAATCTCAAGGTATCATTGATCATAATTTCTTCTTTATCATGAGATCAAAAAATGTTTTTTTTATATACAAATATCATGCAACTTCCATTTTTACATTTATCTATCAAGAAATGAAGTGAAATTTTATGTAAAAATTGTGCAATAAATACTTTAAATGATATTATTCAAAGTAGAAAATAGTATTCAGAAATAAATTAGATTTTTTTGATAGATGAAAAAAGTTAAATAAAGTTTTGTTTAATAAGAAATCTTCTGTAAATCATAAAATACTTATTAGAATTTTAAATTATGGCATATATTGTGTCGTAGACTAACATTTCTATAAAATGATTATAACTCAAAAGAAAAAATCTAAGATGATTTGTTATTTAGAAATTTTCTCTTTTAATCTCATAGGAATTTACCTTATATATAGTATCCCAAATGAAATACGATTGATTATTTAGAACGATTTTTTCCTATGTCAAATATTGTTTCAACATCTATTCGTAAGATAAAATATAAATTATATATGATAAAGAAAATTTTTTTTTTCTAAAGAATTTTATCAAATAATTAATGAACGGAAATTAGATATTGATTTATCCTTTTCTTTCCTTGTTTGCTTCTTCAATAATTACGAACAATTAGATGAATGAATAGACAGATAGATATATGTATGTATGTAAATATATATATATATTTCTTTTCGTAATTGTACGATAAAAAGAACGATAGATAAACCGATTCCAATTGTACGTTTATTTGCTTTCTTTTCTTTTTATTGATCCATAAAACCAGATTCATATAGTTTTTCGATCAATGATGCAAGACCTTGATTAACAGCTTCTTGTGCATATATAGGAATTTCCTCTAAACGACCATCGTGTATCATTTGCATAACATTTTGAAAATGTGCAAGATCATCTGAAGACATATGTGTTTTTTCAGCAAAATTACGAATGGTTTTTGCCACTAGAAAACACAAAAAAAAAAACTAAATAATATTTGATAAAAAAATTAAAATTTTACCTGAAAATGCTGATGCTAATGTATCAAACCAGAATGAACTATTTTCTTCGATACTTTTTGAAAGTTTATGACCAAACAAAAATGTAAATAATTTCGAACCATGTAATGTATATTCAGCTTGAAGAAATTTTTCAATAGTTTCTTTAGCTGGTCGTTTAGCTAAAATTACAAAAAAAAACAAAAAAAAAAATTTTTTTTTTCTATACTTATTAATTAATAAATTCTACCTGCAATACATGTTTCTTCATTTTCATCAAGATTTCCTGGACAATCCCCTGGATGACCATCACAAATAAATTGAAGAGCAACACATCGTTCACTTTGTGGGCATTGAAATGGTTCCGATGGATCAATACATCCTAAATATTATTCATTTATATAATAAAAATTTAATATTAAATATACAATCATATATTCATTAAATATGATTTTTATTCTCAAAAGATAGATTTTATTTGTGTTTTATCAGAAAATTAAAACCTATCTCAAGAGACAACAAATGACAATAACACGCACCTTTAAATTGTTGTGATGAATGTAAAATATCATAAGGTAATAATGATGAATGTCCTCCAGCCGTATTACCAGCTGGTTTATTTTCAAGCCATTTTTTAAATAATTCAATTCGATTACGATGAGAATCGGTTAACCAATTTGGTCGAAGACCATTATCAGATGTTTTAACATATTCAATAACAGCATCGGTTTGTGTAAATAAAGCTAATGAGGAAATTAGAACAGCAAATAAAGTTAGAAACGATTTCATCATTGTTATTGAATTTATTGTTGATGTTATTAGATTTGTCGCGTTATATGTTGAGGAGAAAAAAAAGATATGCTAAAAAATAACAACAAAAAGCTCTCTAGAGAAATATGTAACACAAAAAAAGACAAGAAACAAATCATGATCTATGTTAAAATTTAAGATTAAATTTTATATGTAAAAATAAATGATAATTCTTTTGTTTTCTATGTTAATATATATATAGAAGAAAATAAAATCATTTTGTTATTGAATATTCTTCGTAGTAGGTTATTCTTTTTGTTTAGATGATATTATCGGATCAAAAAAAAAAGATAATTAAGACAGTAAAAAAAATACAAAAGAAAGATTGATCGCACCTTTGAGAGGTTTTGTTCCTATTAAATATAAAACTATTGTTTTTAGACTTCTGATACATAGACCTATGTTTTCATGAAACGATAATCTATTTTAATATATAAATAAGAAGATATAGAACGGAAATCGAATCATTCAAGTGTAGATTAACAATAATGACACGCATATAGAGATATATATAGTATTATGTACAAATTGAGATGACAAACTTACGTTAAAGATGTACGATAGATAGTAATATAGAGAAAAAGAGAAACAAAAAAAAAGATATATTTGTCTCTGAAATCTTTTATTGATCACCGAGAGAAAGTGTATGTGTTAGTAACATACTCTTTTTCTATCTCGTTTGACGTATTCTTTTTTCTTGTAAAAAGATTGGAGACAAAAAAAAAAAAGAAATGCGCACAACAGAAAAAATAATCAGCAAAGTACTTTCTCTCTTTTTCATTCACTAACATTGATGTGTTGTATGTGTTAGGAAATGAATAAAATGCATGATTGTTACTAATAGAGCATTTTCGTGTTTTCTATATTCATACCCATATGTTTAGAACTTGTTTCAACAATCTAAGACTATGGGGATTGTTAGAAGAAAAAAAAAAAAAGAAAGAGTAAATATCGGAAACAACACCAAAAATACTCAACTAATCGATATTGATTCAAAATTCTAATTTAGTCAGGTTACTTAAATAATATACAAAACATGTATCTATGCATATATTCGTATATCATTTTTAGATATTTATAAAACTTAAATAGGAAGAAACACATTAATAACGAATATCTTGAATAAGTAAATGTCGATGAGAAACAAAATATTTTTATTGTTGTTTTTCTATCGGAAATTACTAATGATGAACTACAATACTTGATCATAAATGAAACATACATAGCAAAAATAAATATGAAAGAATAATAATACTTGAATATGTGATATGAACGGATGTGATCGTTGATAGACATTTGAGAAAAAAAATAAAAGGCATATTATTATTTAATAAAAAAGAGAAAAATTTGTAAAGAATTAATAAAAGAAAAATTATTTATTTTTATTCGTATTATAACAATAGTTTAATTAAGAAAATAAATTGATATATTGTTTAAAAGCCCATTTATATTCATTCAAATTGTAAAATATGTTTTTAACATTATAAAAGAAAATCTTTTTTTCGTTCGTTAAAAGAATATATACTAATGATCTATTATATTTTTCTCTTCGATTTTATAAGTAAATATTAATCAATAAAAATAATGTTAACATTTGTTTGAATAAGAAAAATTTGTTTTTTCATCATAATATTCTATTTTCTCGGATAGGAAATTAATTTATTTACTATCTAGTATTCCACATGAATATGTTTTAATGAAAAAATTTTATAAATTTAATAATATTTAGATTTCCGAATAAAAAAAAAAATGAAATCTTAAAATTTGTTTTATTTGCTGATTTTTATGAATAGATGAATCATAGAATAAGAGTAAAAGGTTAAGAATTTTTTATATTTTTTTAATTTTAATTTATGAGATATATATATAGATAGAATTTTTTCAATAAAAGTAATTTATAAATGCATGCTTATCTATGGAAGTATATCATACCTGATACGTTTGACATGTGTGATGTCTGAGAGTGAAATTTTTTTTTTTAATATTAATTCACACATAGAATCTCTTAAAAAAGTGTTGCTCTATTAGTACATTGTTTTCTCTCTCAATAGGAGAAACTAGTTATTTTGGTCAGATCACGCTAAACAACACCTATATACTGAATGCGCACAAAAATCTTTTCCTCATCTTTTTTTTAATTAACATTATATATATTTAGTTATTATAACATGTAAATTATAAGAATGATTTAGATGCATTATTTCAGAATAGGAATCTAAAATGAAATATATATGAATCATTCTTATGGTTAATACTCATTTGGGAATAAACATTTGTAATATAAAATAAAAGAAAGGTGGAAAAAATTTTGTTTACAGATATATATATAATCAAAGATTAGAATTTTTACTCTTTGTTATAAATATAATAGTATAGGTCAAATCGATATTATCAGTGACATAGTATACTATAACACGCGATAACTTATGTCATGTTCAGTATATTATTCTTTTCTATTAAAATAAGTCATATAAAATTAATCTATGAACTAAAATCGTCAATTTTTCTCACACAATATAAAGTAAACATGTGATTGTAATATATTTAATTAAAAAAAAATTTTTTTTTTTTTTTTTCTTTTATATTACAATATAATTAATTATACATAAATTATTTTCCGTGTAACTTACTCTCATTTTTGTAGATATTAAAAACTATACTTTTATTAATAGTTAAAATTAATTAATAAGTTTTTTATGAATATTAACACATTCGGTCCGATTCAGTTTTCTTAGAAAATTTTTTCGAGATGTTTATTTACATAGACAGTTAGCTTTAAATAAATACACTTCATGACTCTCTCGCTTATCTCCTACTGATTATTCATAGCATTCTTCTTTGTATCATCACATAATGAATTATCTCTTTCAATCAACTGAATACACGTTTCAAGTTACTGCGTTCTTGTTCATGTTATAGGTAGTACTTGTGAGATAAGAGGAGGAAAATTCCAACTTTTTATCCCTCATTATTGTCTCTCTCTATCGTTTTGTGTATAAAAGCGATCAAAATTTAAAAATAATTCACATGTAGTTTCAACAAACCGATACAGAAGACAACAATCAGCAAGTCATTCGAAGTGTAAACTCGTTTATCATAAGCTTGAAGAGAAAGAAGGATCTGTACACAATGTCTGATGGCGCTGTGCTGATTGCTACGAGAAAATCAGGAAACAAAATTCAAGAGGAGCAAGTATGATGGTAGCGAAAAGAATAAAAACTTTCTGTTCTGATTGCGACAAATTCTTTTGTCTTGAGTGCTTTAACGAAAAGCATTTCTCTACATAATAAAATGACTGAAGCATTAATGATGATGGCCTAAGTACCGGACTCACCATCGCCTTTTGCTTAGGAAACAAAAGGCAAAGAACCATTCTTTTCTCATTTCTCTCATTAGAATATGCTGTGAGCCACCAGTGGGTCGAATGTGTTAATGATAAGCATTGCGCTATGTAATCAAGAACTCAAATAAAGTAATAAAGGTGGTACATATGGTGCCTTATGTCTAACCTCCTGCTTAAGAAAAAAAGTAAAAGAAAATGCTTTTCTATATTGTTTCTCGTGAAATCATAGTGTGGCCCACCGGTGGGTCATATTGGATCGAATGTGTTAACATTATCAAGCGTATTATTAAATAATAAAGAATTCTAAGAGAACAATTTTTGTTTTTAAGTATATTTTATTTGTAGTAACAATAAAAACGTTTAACAGAAGATAAGCAAAAATAAGTATTGCCTTCGCATATACAAATGTTTTTCGAATATTTTCTTTTAACATTATATTATACTTTGGTATGAAAAGAAAAAAAAACAAGGTTACGAAAAAAAAAATGATATTTTTTTGAAACAAAATTCAACATATAATGTTTGTATTGCTCAAAAGAATTGCTAGATTATTTTTTTTTTGTTTTTTTGTTTAATGATGACGCATATCACGTTGACGAGGTCTTGGCGGTGCACGAATAATATTATCAATACGTAAGACCATTTCAGCTGCTTCTGCTGCACTAATAACAACTTGTCGTTTGAGATGAAATGATTCAAGTATACCAAGTTCAACCATATCACATATTTCACCTTTGTCCATATCTAAATAAAAAAATAGAAATAAAAAAATTTTATTATTTTATAATGTGAAATTTTTACCAAGACCAAATGTTAATTTGCCTGATGTATGAGCAGCACGAAGATTAGATATTAATTCTGCACTATCATAACCAGCATTATCAGCAATAATTGTTGGTAACTATAAATAAGATTTTGTAATTAAAAAATTTCAATAAAAAAATATTTATTTAATTTACTTGTCGAAGTGCACGAGCAAATGATTCAATAGCAATGGATTCTTTACCAGGTGTTTTTTCAGCTAATTGTGAAACAGCTGTTGCCATTAACATTTCAGCAGCACCTATTTATATATTTAAGATTTAGATGTTTAATCAAAAGAATAATAATAATAATAAACAAACCTCCTCCATAACAAATACGTGGTTCTTTAACAGTTTGTGATAAAACACAAAGAGCATCATGAATTGATCGTTCGCTTTCATCAAGAATTTGTTGTGTAGCTCCACGTAATACAATTGTACATGCTCGACCTTGTGCTACACCTATATTTAATCCAAAAACAAAACTAAATAAATTTTTTTCTTATGCATTTTACATTAATATAAACCTGAAAATTTGATCAATTTATCTTCTCCAATAATTATTTCTTCAATTAAATCACATTTGCCTAATCGTACTTTATCTGGTGAATCAAATGTTGAAACAATTTCCCCACCTAAATAAAAATTTTTAATACAAAATAATTTATTTTTATTTATTACCAAGTACTTGTGCTAAACGTTCGACACCTTCAAAATCTGCATGTTCAATAGCCATAACACCTTTTTCAGCAAATAATTGGTCTGGATAATCATAAATTAATTGTCTAGAAAAAGAAGTAAATAAAAATATATTATAAAATTTTAAAAAAAAAGTATTTATTTTTACCGATTAATAAATACATTACAATTATGTTGAAGAATTTTTTCAACTTTATCTTTCATTTTTTCTTTTTCAGCTAATTCTAATTCAGCTACTTTAGCCAAAGAATCAACACGTACACGTGAACCAAATACTTTAACTTTATCTGTATCCATTGGTGTATTAGCAATAAGTATACGTGCATTTTCAACACGTTTTGGCATATTTATTCCAATACGTTTTTCTAATAAAAAACCTTGAACAAAAAACAAAAACAATTTCATTTTGATTAAATATATATTTTTTTTGTAAAAAATAACCTTCTTCAAGGTATGAATCAGATACATTATTTCCTAAACGTTTAATTATTTGAATACTTTGTAAATCTGTTTTCCCCTATAAAGAAAAATTTTTGTTTACTTATTCATTTATATTAAATTTAAAATAAATAAATTTACATGTAATTTAAGTACAGCATCAACACATAATATTGCAAAATAATCTTTTTTTCCTTGTAGAATTTTTGAACTAAGTGTTGTACGTGCTATATTTATAAGATCTTTTTTAAATTGTTCTAAATTTGAACTAAATTAAAAAAAAGATTATTTTCTAAATGATTAATTTTTTTTTAATACCTATTGTTTTTTGCAATATTTTCTAAAGCTCGAAGTGCTTCATTTGTTGCTTTACGCCATCCTGAAATAATTGTTTGAGGATGAATTTTTTGTGCAAGTAAATTTTCTGTTTCCTAATTCATTTTTTTGTTTTATTAAAATAAAAATAATTTCAAATAAAAATATATTTACTCGAAGAAGTTCACTAGCTAAAACAACAACTGATGTTGTACCATCACCAACTTCATCATCTTGAACTTTTGAAATATCTATTTAAAAAACAAACAAATAAACAAATATCTAATTAATAAATTATTTTTTATTTATATCCAAACATACCAACAAGAACTTTTGCAACTGGATTATCAACACCAATTTTTGATAGAATTGTTGCTCCATCATTTGTTACCAATAATTTACCGGCATCGGGTCCACCACCCATATGACATTGAAGAATTTTATCCTAAAAGATATTATTACATAAAAATATAACAGATGTACTTAGTTGAATGATCACATTCTATATTTCAAATTTCATTCGTTTAATATATTGTACTTTGAAAAACAAAATACTACAAGTTGCAGTCTCCATAGCAATAAGCTAGCGACCCAAACTTTTACCAGAGTATTCATTACTTAGCAGTTTTGTCCATTTCGAAAATTAAAAAGTACATCTATAAAAAATATAGTGCTTTTCATACTGCATTTTATAAATTTAATACAATGTATTAAGTGAATAAAAATTGAAATGCAAAGTGAGACTATTCAACTTGACTAGTTCATTATTTCTCATATGTTTACCATTCCTTTAGGACCAAGTGTAGTTTTGACTAGATCACCAACAGCTAATGCTCCAGCAAAAGCTGACTAAAAAGAATTTATAATTATTTAACATCGTTTTCTTCAAATCTAATTATATCTACTAATCGAGCAACTTCAGCTTTTTCTTCTCCACCACCTTGTTGATAAAGTGGAATCGGATTAAGTGCTGTCTAATAGATAATCAAAACAAAAAAAATAGAAATAATTAAAACTAATTAAGAAATAAATTTCTTACATTTAAATCACCACGCATCGTTATCGAACTATTAAAATTCAAATGAAATCAGTACCCATGAAATCCAGGTTTTATCAAATAGATCTTATAGAATGACATCTATATTTGAAAGAAAAAAAAAATCCTTAATAATGTCTGTTACTTAGTAACCATTGAATAAAATTTATCTTCAATGGAATAATATATATTTACATCAGCTGTTGATTTGTATTTTCGATGTAACCGCACGAAAAATTCTTTGAATGGCAGAAGCAACATTAAATTATCAAACAATTCGAACTACACATGCAGCACGTGAAGCTGTATGAATTTTATTGATACAAAAAATAAAATAAAGAATCAAATGATTGTATTATTTCTTTTTTTATATTCAGGATGATTTAAGAATTGAAAATCGAAAAAAAAATTTAATTATTCTCGTACTTCAATGGCTTGCTGAAGAAGGGTAAATTAAATATTATTTTTATTTTATGATATAATCTTATTCTGATTTATTTTAGTTATGTTGAATCTGCTCGACAACTTGAACATGAAACAAATCTTGATGTTAGTAAATATGATGTCTGTGATAATGTTGATCTTGATACAATTCTTCAAGAATATGAGTTAGTTTTTAATGAAGAAAAAAACAAAAGAATAAGAATTATTTTTATTTTTATCAGGTCATATTTTTATATTAAATTTAATCGATATCCAAAATTAACTAAAAAGAATGGATCAACAGGTAAATTAATTCAATATGTTAATGAAGGGAAAGGAATAAATTGCGCTTTTGAATATCAAATTTAAAATGGCATTATTAGTGAATTACTTCAGGGCATATGTGAGCAACTATTATTAAAGAAAAAAAAAAAGAATAAATTTCCTTTTTTTTTACCGACAAACACAATCATTTTTAATGTCAATAGAGTACAAAACAAACCTATTGTTATGTAGTCTCAACTGTTTTACATTGAGTAATTGATCTATTCATTTATGTTATATTCGATAGTTTCCATATTGACATTGAAATTAGAGAAGAATTGAATAATAAATATGAAAAACAGCTATAAGTATTTAAAATAATAAACGAATCTTAGCAATAATTAGTTTTACATGAATAATTCATTCAAGATCAATATCGAGATAAAATTCTATAAAAAAAATAGACTTATTACATAAAATGATAAATCAGTATTAAAGAAAAAATAACCAATTTGTCGAATATTAAAAAACCTTAGAGAATCAAAACATTGAATAAACCTTGAAAATGATGTGAATAACAACTCTAAAATCATACATAAATAAAAAATCTGTTTATTGAATGATACACATTTGTATATGATAGAAACAAATAAAAAAGAATCGATATAAAATTGACACTTTCATTGGTAAATATAATGAAAACCATCTATCTGTCGTATACTTTCGAAGATATTGTATTAAATTTAAATCATTCTATTTACATATGAAGTTTCAAAAATCTTCAACTCAAAATTCTAGTTGTTTCCTCCTTGATTAATATTACTTGAAAAAATTAGAATATATTTCTTTTCACTGATAAGAATATTGCTTATTATTTGATACATACGTATTTTACTATTATGATCAATAACCAATCCAACAATAATTATAGTCTTGTCGTAGCATGAAATATAAAGATTTTATTATTATTATTTCTTCATTTAGGTATATTTACGAGTAAAATCTCTGCCAAATTATCGAGGTAAATTAAATAAAATTAATTCATATTAATAAAAAAACTTTTCTTATAATTAGTGCTCAAACAAGTGCTCGTCGTAGTAATGTTCCATCATTACCACGTGTTACTAATAATGGAACAGATACAACACAACCAACAATATCAACATCAGCTTCTACCGGTGCTAATCGTCCACCATCAGCTGGTGATGCACTTCGAAGAATATCTTTTACTCGTAAACTTAATCGATCAAATTCTGAGAAAATAAATGCAAATGGATTACCATCTTCAGGTTTACCACATAGTTCTTCAGTAAATTAATATATTTAATAAAAGAAATTTTTGAAAAAAATCTTTTATTTTATTTCTAGCAACAATTACCAAATAATAGTAATAATCATACATCAAATTCACTTGAAGAAATGAGCCTTTCATTTATGAAAGTATCATCTGTTAAAACAGCATCAACATCAAATGATCAACAACAACAGTCACAACAACAACAACAACAAAATGGAAATAAAAAAAAGGTAATATATGTATATATTAGATTTAACTTGATATAATCAAGATAACAAGATGACTTTGTAAATAATATTGAATGCATCTGCTTCCATTTTCTTCACCGGAAATCTAACCAAAAATGAATACTTTCTTACTTCCATGATAAAAATTAATAATTACTTATTTAATCATACGAAAATTTATTTTATTCTTAAAACAATAAAAATTAGAAATTTTCAAGAATATTTTTTTTTGCAAAAAAATATAAAAAAGATAATATATAATTAAATTCTCGAATATATGAAATAAACTTTTAACTTATTTCCGTAAATAATAAGTATGTTACTCAGAATATATTTTTTTTTCTTCCTTTTATAATTATTTACACTACATTACTGAAAAAGTCAAATTCATTAATTCTTTTTGCCTTTTAATACATATTTAAACCAAAGATAATAAAAAAAAAACTAAATTTTCTCTATTTTTAGTTTCCTAATACAATAATCGATTGTCGTGCGATGATTAATGATGCATTACGTGTGCCTGTGGAAGATAATGTTGATCCAACTGTAAATAGTTATACTTTTATTATTAATAAATGTTCGATTGTTTCTTTTTTTTTAGGATCGTTTATTAAAACCATTAGGTGGTTATATTGGTTATAATTCTGAATGGCGTGAATTAGCTGAAGTTGTTAGTCGGGTAAATAAAAGCAAAGAAAAGAGTTTTATTTTATTTTTATCTTTTATTTCCGTTTTTTTTATAAAAACTTTCTTTTCCATCTTTTTGTCTCATATTTCATCACATTTCTCTCGTACTCTTCGTCATTTAGACATATTTCTCATCACTTTTCATCCTTTCATGTATGGTTACAAGCACGAAACAAAAAAAAAAATAATATAATAACAAAAAAAAGAAAACGGTAGACACACACGCACACACACAAAACACCTGACCACATGGAAAAAAAAAAGAGAGAAACACCACTGCGTATAAAAAAAAAAAAAAACGAGAGATTGCGAAAGAAAAAAAAAATCGTTTTTTTTGTTTGAAGAAAAAAAATATATAAAGACAAAAAATTTCATATGGAAGAACAAAACAGGTTTTCTTTAATGAATAAAAAAAAATTCTTTGTTTTCTTTTTTTGAGGTTTTTTGTTTTTTTTTTTCTTAGTTTCTCATCATCATTCTTCATATCAAGTTTGACAGATAGAGAGAGACTCTTTGAGACAGCAAAAAAAAAAGAAAAAAGAAAAATAACAACAAAGAGAAAACAACATCAACAACAAAAAAAAAAGAAAAAAGAAAAGAAAAATTTTTTTTTTTTGGTCTGTCTGTTTTTTTTTGTACAAAGAGATTTTTGTGATAAATTTTTATATTTCTGCTTTTATTCGATCCGATGAAGAAATTGATGAAGGAAGAATATTAACATTAGGTGTAACAAAATCACCATCATTAGCACTACCCGATGGGGAATGTGATGATGGTGGTACAACTGCTGCTGTTGGTTGAAGTAATTGGGAATGATGATGATGTTGTTGTTGTTGTTGTTGTTGTAATGAGGTATCTGTTGTTGAAGATGATAATGTAACTGTTGCTGGTCTTAAAACTGGTAACATTTTAAATAATGCTTCATATGGTGAACGTTTTAGTTCATTATTTATATTTGAATTTAATGTTAATTGAACAAATTTTAATCCATATGACCAACGTGGATTATTATTCACAAACATCCATGCTGCTATCATTGAACGAATTTGTTCATTTCGTAATTTAGCTGATTCACGCCATTGTGATGAATCATCTTGATAAAGACGTATACCTTTATAATAGAACAAAACAAAAATAAAATCAATCATTATTTGTTTTTTAATTAATTACCGGGCCAAACAGCTTCAAGTGTTTGTTGTATAGCTGAATTTTCTATATGAAGATCAGCACTTGATTGTAAAACAAGTGGTGGACCAAATATACAAAATATATCCATTAATGTTGTACCTAATTCAATAGGTGATTTACTTTTTAATGGACGTAATTGAGTAAATTTTGTTAAATAATCTTGATAAACAAGAACAAAACCATGATCACCATCATGAGCATTTTGTAAATCAATTAAATCATATTCACATAAACGATTCATTACATGTGTATTTGCTAAAAATATAAAATTAAAAGAAAATTTTTATATTAAAAAAATAAAATCGTTTTTTCCCCTTAAGAAAAATGAACTAAACAATAGGAAATATTATTCTTTCGGAAATTCTTTCTTTTTTGTTGAGTTTTCAATGAAAATCAAAAGAACAATAAAGAAAGAAACCTTTTTATGATAAAAAGATTTAAATAATGTAACATAAGTTATTAAACTTTCTTACAGGAAATATTTTATATAACTAATTTATTCAAACGAAATGATTGTTTTTTTTTTCTTTTTATCTACGTACTTCCATCAAATATATTTTCAATAGGTTGTTGTTGTACATGAAGACTAGGATTTGAACTATTATGTAAAACAATAGGTGGTGATGGTGTTGCTATTTGTTGTTGTTCATGTTTAATAATATTTGTTTGTTGTAATATAGGCATATCATGTATAATATTTGTTAAATTTGTATCCATTAAATGATTTGTTTCATTATGTAAATTATTATTATTACCATTTTCATTATTATTATCTGTATTAATACGTTTACGTCTTTTACAACAATAATCACACATTTTTAAATATGTTTGAATAACTTCACGTGGAATATTTGCATATTGTTTAGATAAAATAGGCCATAAACGATCTCGACCACCATGATTCATTTTTTTATGTGTATAATCAATAATATCATACATTTCTTCAATTGATACAAAAAATCGTATATCTTTATCATCATTATCTGTACGTGCAGCAACAAGTCGTTGTTTTCCTTGTACATCAACAATATCAAAACGTTTTATACGACGATAATCTTTGGCTGTACGATCACCTGGTTCTTTTTCTTTTGCTTGAATTGATTCACTTAAAATTTGTTCAAGACGATCTTGTGAATAGACACTACGACGTGTTGCTATTGTTTTAACAAATACATCACGTTTGCTGGTCATCATTTAACTAAAAATAGAAAAGAAAAAACAATAAACAAAGAATCATTTCGATTTATTATTTTTTATTTATTTATTTATTTATTTTTTTCTTTTATGATTAATACTTTGAGAATTTAAAAGTTAATTCTTTATATTCTACTAAGAATATTGATTGATATACATAAAAGTTGACAGGAATGATGAAAAAAATCTCGATAGCTATTCCATGCTTGTTGCTTACTTCTCTTCTTTCTGTTTTCTTTTTTTTTTTTTCTTTTTTTCTGATGATTCTGGACGAGTTTGCTGTTGCTTTTCGTTGAAGTAAAAGAAGATAACTAATAGGCAAACATGCCGCGTCGAGTTGGTTGTAATGTGAACGCTTTCGACGGACGGGAGATGAGAGAAAGAGAGAAAAAAAAAAAAGAAATGAGAGAACAGAATGAATAAATAAATGTTAACCCTATTCGGACGATTTCTCTTTTTCTCTCTCGACATTTTTCTCTTTTTTTTCTTTTGCCCTTTTACATCCTATCGGACGATTATATTTGTCAGTTCTCTTTTTCTTTTCTCACCTGCTGCGTTCTTCGTATGAGAATAAAAATAGAAGATGCATTCTTCTTTTTTTTTTTGCCAGCAGTTGTTCACACCTAAAGGCAAAAATTTTTTCTGCTTCTTTCTTTCTTTCTTTTTTTTTATTCATGTAATTTATATGCGTGCATTGAAGGATGACGCTAGATTTGATCTATTTTTATCGCTATATATATTGTTTGTATGCATGAAAGAAGAACATTTATATAAATGACAAGTCAAAAAATACAAAAGAAAATATAGAATAATTATTGAATTAAATAAGAATGTTTTCTCTTGGGCTTTTTAAGCACGTTTGGCTTTTCTTCGTTTTTTTTTTTATTTTTTTTTCATCTCAAGAGAATCTATTTAGAGAAATACAAAAAAAAAATGATATGAAAAGAACAGAAATGCTGAGGTCAGAAAAGAATTCTTCGGAAAGAAATGTCAGAGAATGAAGACAATGATCTGCATGGAATGTATAATCAGATAGATGAATTAAATTATATTTATTTCTATTTGACATAAAAAGTTGCAATGTCTAATCTTTAATTCAATGTTTTATATCACTTTATTGTCAACCTTTATTAGGTTTTTTTTTGTTTGTTTCATATAAAAATTCTTTGTTTTTATTTCCATCAATTACTTAATATATATCAAAAGCAAAAATTTGATTTTCGACAAAAAGGATGACAGCTTATCAGAACCATATGTATTATATATATATAAAAAGAAAACTGGTCTTGAAATTGTCAAAAAAAAGAAACAAAATTTCTGTCATTTACTTAATTAAAAAATATATAGAAGAATTCTCAAGGGAATTATTCTATTTAATAAATAAAAAGAATGTTTTTTTTTTCAAAGGATATTTATCTTCATGATCCAAGTGTACGATGGGATTCAATTATAGGACTTGATGCGGCTAAACGTACTATAAAAGAAGCTGTTGTTTATCCTATAAGAGTATAAAAAAGAAAATTTTTTTATTTGATTTAAATGATGTTTTTTAATTTGAATTAGTATCCTCAATTATTTACGGGAATATTATCACCATGGAAAGCTTTATTATTATATGGACCTCCTGGTACAGGAAAAACATTATTAGCTAAAGCTGTTGCAACAGAATGTAAAACAACATTTTTTAATATATCAGCATCAACAATTGTTAGTAAATGGCGTGGTGATTCTGAAAAACTTGTACGTGTTTTATTTGAATTAGCACGATTTCATGCACCATCAACAATATTTTTGGATGAACTTGATGCAATAATGAGTCAACGTGGTGGTGGTAATGCTGGATCGTAAATAAAATTAAATAATTAATGTATTGATTATTTTTGTGTGTTTTTTTATTTTAGTGAACATGAAGGTAGTAGAAGAATGAAAACTGAATTACTTGTTCAACTTGATGGATTAGCTAAATCTGATGATTTAATTTTTCTTCTTGCTGCATCAAATTTACCTTGGTAATATATTAATTGAATATAAATAATTTTGTTATCTTTTACTTCTGTTTTCTTTTTTTTTGTTAAGGGAACTTGATCATGCTATGTTAAGACGTTTAGAAAAACGTGTTTTAGTTGATTTACCATCAAAAGAAGCTCGTCAAGCTATGTTTCAACAATTTTTACCACCAACTGTTATTCGTGAGAGTAATGGTCTTGTTTTATTTTCTGATCTTGATTATGTTCGATTAAGCAATGTTTGTTCATTTATTTATTCTTTCTTTTTTTGGTAAAAATTTTTCTTCAATATTTTTTTTTTAGTGTACAGAAGGTTATTCTGGTGCTGATATAAAATTAGTATGTAAAGAAGCAGCAATGAATCCAGTACGAAAAATATTTGATTTATTAGAAAATCTTCATGATGGTAAAGAAATAAAAATAAATTTTTTTTGTTAAATTGATTTTGTATTTTAGATGCTGAATTAGGACAATGTATTCAACTTGAATCAATAACAACAGGTGATGTTGAAAAAGTTTTATCAACAACAAAACCATCAGCACGTGCATTTAAAGATAAATATGTTCAATGGCAAAAAGAATTTGAATCTGTTTAAAACAAAATAAAAGAAAAAATTTTGCCTTTTTTTTTTTTCTTTTAAATATTGTTGCACACATTTTACAAAATATATATTTATTTTTTATTATTTAAAATAAATATATCACAGACAAAAAGAAAAAAGAATTATAAAAAAACAATTAAGAAAAATGTTTAATTAACCTGACATAATGCGAATAGATTATGAAATATATATATATTTGTTTTATGTAGGATCTGTTGTTACACGATTACGTCGTTGACAACAAAATGTATATTGAAAACATTCAAGAAATAATGAAGAAGAGTTTCTAGAACGAAGCCATTTGTCATGATTTGGTATATGAGAAACTAAAAATTAAAAATACATTCGATATTACAAGTATTGAAGATTTTTTTTCCAAAAAGACTTATTCACGCATTAAAAGTTTATAATTACTTGACGATAACAGTATATCTCATACTCATTTAAATACTATTAATTATTTAATAGAAGATAGTATCAATATACTTTCACATCTGTTATATACACCAACTATGGCAATATATCATTTTTTGACTAAATGAATTATATCAAACATAACTTAGCAAGATGAATTTTGCATAAATAATCATGGGAATTATTCCAAAGATTTGATAAAAGAAAATTCCCAATATCTCTTTATCTTTATCTTTTTATTTTATATTAGATGAAATTAAATATATCGTCATATCTATATATTTCTTTTATTCCTTTAAACTATATTCTATACGATAATCGGACAAATCGTTGCAGACAGTTCGTCGTAAGGACAAAATGTCACGTGGACAAGTCATCGTAAGGACAAATAATTAAGGACAAAATATTGGATTATTTATAAATTAGGATATGAGGGTTTTATTTTCATACTTGATGAATCTGATCGATGTTTTTCTCCTGTTTTTAATAAATTAATAATTGTTGAAATTTGTTGAATAGGTAATGATTGATTTAATAATTCAACAATATCTTGATCACATATATTTGTTGAAAGAAATATTTGTAAATATTCATAATCTTTTTGTAGAAAATTTATCATTTCATCACTTTAAAAATTCAAAAAAAAAAATGAATTAATTTAATAAAAGAAAAAAACAACGAATAAAATTTTTTACGAAAAATGATATTTTCTTTCAAGTAATATTGATGTCCATGCTTGAGTAAATGATGAAAGTATTCTTTCATAAATATCAAATTTATTATCCATATTTATACATTCATATTGACTTATAATTGGTTTAAGAAGTTTATCACATGCAATAATCATATATGATGTTTGTTGATTTGCTAAATAAAAAATAATTTGAAAAAAAAAAATTTTTTTTCTTATGTTTTTACTTGTTCGCCATTCATTTGATGTTAATGGTAAAATACTATCAAAATGATTTGTTGTATTTATTTGAATACGTCGATATAATTTCAACATTGTTTCATTTACAATTGTCTAGAAGAATAAAATAAATAATAAAATAATATTCTTTTTTTTATTTAAATATACTTGAGATGATAAATGTAATTTATCAATTAATTTTATTAATTCTTCACAATTATTTAATTGTTTAATATTATCTATTAAATTATTAATACTTATTGATAATTGCTAAATAAAATATTTTTTAAATTTAATAAATATAAAAACGAAAGACTTTTTTTTTTGAATACGAACTATTTGATCACTTTTACAAATAATTAATGTTCGTTCAAGTGAATTTCCATTAATAAATGTATCAGCATGTTGAGTAAGCCATATAATTAATAAATGAAATGTTTTTTCAATTTGTTGAATTAAATTATTTGTATATGATGTTATTATATTAATAAAAAAAGACTAAAATTAATAAAAAAAAATCGAATTTTATAATATCTTTTCGTTTTTTTTTGTTACAGTTAAATATGATGATTGATCAGAAAGAATTTTCATATATTGTAAAACTATTGTTATTCGTATAAGACGAAGAAACATTTGATTAATATTATGACCAACGATACTTAAATGTATATTAGGAGAAAAACAAACTATTCGCCAACGATTTGTAATAATTGCATTTATTAAAGTTTTACTATAAACTAAATAAATACAAAATAAACAAAATATATATCATTTAAGATAAAATAAAATACTTCTATATAAAGATAAAACTTACATAAATCCCAATCTCGATTAAAAGCTTGTATTGTTAATAAAGAAAAACACCATTGTATAATTAAAAAAAATTTATTTTTTAAATTTATATCCGGATATTTAAAATTCATAAATAATGTCCAAAATGTTTCACTTGACCATGGATTTATTGTTTGTATAGATATATTTTCTTTTGACCATATTGAAATAATATTTAAAAAAAATTCTCGTTCAATTTTAATCCAATCATTTTGTTCAACTTTTAAAAAAGAAAAATAAAATTATTATAAATAGAAATATATATATATATCTTTTTTTTTATTTACTTAAATCATTTTCAATTTGTTCAAAATGAATTAAATCATATTGAAATGATGGTATTATTTGAGGATATGTTAAAAATGTTGTATGAATATTTATTTTATCTAATTGTAATAATGATTTTGAATGATCATGATGAAAATTTATTGATATAGGTGTACTACTAAAAAGATATGTTGATGATATAATACAATCATTATTATCTTCATTATTATCATTTAATAATAAATTATATGATGATGAAAATAACTGAGAATTTTGTTCAATAAATGTTGAAAGAATTTGTTTTGATAATGAACCTTTTAACTGTTTTAAATAATTTATTGGAAGATAAAAAATAAGTTGTTTTTCAAGATTATAAATATTTGTATCTATTGATGGTAAATTATAAAGATAATTAAGTATTTCAAAAATTTTTTCATAAATTATATTTAAATGTTCATCTAATAAAAGATAATCATCAATTGCATATTCAATAAATAAATATTGATAAGTATTTATATAATTTGTTAGATCAGAACAATTTGAAATAATTGATATTATGTTATCGTATTCAATAGACATATCTGAGGTATATGATGATAAATAATTTATAAATATATTTAACTGTTCTATAGCAAGTGAAAATATATCATATGAAATTTCTGTTAAACATGGAATGGAAGACTCAATTGATGATGTATTAAAAGTATTTGAAAAGTCTAAATAAATATATAGATAATCGTATAATTAATAGAAGAATTCCTTAATCTTTGACTCTTTCTAGATTTATTCAAATAACTAAAGCTAATATAAAAACATTAAATAAGGGCATTCCCTCCTTCCTCGAGCCAAAAATATTTTTGTTGATTTTCATTTTTAAATATGTATCTAGATATGGTCTAGCCATGCTATAAAACTAATAACTATCCAAAGTCGAGAAGCTCCTGCAAAAACGAAATTTATAAAAGAGTGTACGTGTTTCGAGTAAAAATCCATTTTTTTATTATTTGATTAGTCGAATATTTCTCAAAAATAGGTCTTTGTATGCGTCACAAGACTACAGCGGCAATGTTTCAACATTAAAAAAAGAATTTTCATAATTCTCAAAATCTGGTTTTGAACGTGAAAATCAAGTTTTCCTCCTTTTTTTTCCAAAACTGTTCGGCCGATCGGGTTGAAGATTTTTCTATAAGTACTTCGATCAAATTGGGATGCGTCATTTTTTTCTTTCTTTGAAATTTTGTCTCTATCGAAATTGGCAGGTTTCACAAATTTCGTAAAACTTCAAAATCTAAGGTTTTAGTATTTTGCTTCTCTTGACGTATGGAATCGATATTTTTCAAAACAAAAAAAAAGCCACTCACCCAGATTGGGCCCTAGTTACCATAAAAAAAGATTCAGCTCAAAATAATGAAGTATCGAGTTTTGCGAAGCAGAAACTTTTGGTCATTTTTGAGTCTTAGAATCTCGAAAATCCTTAGAAGTAGGCATCTTGGAATTTTGTGTTTATGACAACTTTTACTCTACTCATCAAAGTCTATCTATCCTAATAGTTTTAAAAATTTTTGTGCAGCTGTTCTTGAGAAACCTCAAAAAGGAGAAGATCCCATATATAATCAATACTTACCATGACAACGATGAATAAAATCTTTTATTTCTTGTTCAACATTTATATAAAAATTAGGCATTATCTACAAGATTGAAATATAAAACAAGAACAAATAATAAAAATTTCGTCTGTGTTCTTTGTAATTTAAAAAAAATGCAAACTCTATTTACATGATGGAAAGAAAAAAAAATTGGAATAACAATACTATTATTATGTTAATCAACTCAAACAGAAAATTCGAACAGAAAAAGAAAAGAAAGAAAAAAAATTTGATCACCAAAATATAAATAATAATACATTAAAAAACTTAAATAATTGCTATTTATCACTCTTTAACAAATGAATGTTGAAGTAATTCACATGATGATGGTCGTCGATTAGGATCTTGTTGAAAACATTGTTCAAGGAAATCAATACATTCATTTGATAAACATAAATCCGTTGGAATTGGTGGTCGAACACCATCGGCAATCCATTGAAGAATTTTAATATAATAAACACTTGATACTATTGATGGATTACTCCATGGTATACGACCAGTTAACATATGAAGTATTGTACAACCTAACGACCATATATCAGATTTTATTGTTGTTTCATATTGTGTTATTGTTTCAGGTGCATAAAAAACAATTGATTCACGCATATTAATAACAGCTTCCATATCAACTGATGATGATTGTTTTTTCATAAATTTAAAATCATAAACAACATTAACATCACCTAATTTAATTGATTGTTTTGTTGAATCAGCTAAAAATATATTAACATTACGTATATCACGATGAATTATTTCTTTTTCATGTAAATGAGATAAAGCCGATAATAATTGACGTAAATAACGTTGTACAAGAAATTCTTGAAAAAATGTAAAACCATCAGGTGTTTGAATAATACCATTATCAACTAATGATGCATCATTTATTAAACATACAAGTGATGTGGGTGAATAAGATGTATCTGTATACATTTTTGATGATAATGATGGTGATGTACCAAGTAAAAGTTGAGCTATTGTACCATAAATACAGTATTCCATAAAAAATAATATATGATCATGTTCAAGTGCAATGCCATGATATTTTATTAAATTTTCATGAGTTATATGCATAATTGGAATAAGTTGTTCAAGGACTTTAGTTAATGCATTAGTATCATTATGTTGAATTTTATATTGTTTATAACAAAGTATTTCTTTTTTATCACCTCGATTTACTGTACATTTATAAGCTAAAAATTAAATAGAAGAAAGAAAAATATTATTTGATAATAGATTATAATATCAATGTAATATATGAATAATGTCATCTATCAGATATATCATTAAGTAAAATTCTTAGAAGTTTATGTATAAAAAGAAGGAAACCCCCATAAAAAATTAATGTTTTAAAAAACTAATTGATGCGCCTTTAGCTCAGCGGCTAGAGCGTCTCCCTCCGGAGGAGAAAGTCGCCAAAATCTATTCAAAAATAAAGTCATCATTAAAGAAAATATAAAAATTCTTTTTTATCAAATAAAAATTCATGACATATGAATATATATACGGTTCGAATCTGGCAAGGCGCTCGAAAATAGAATCAATAATTTTTTTTTTTCTATTACATAAATATTAAATTCTTACTTGTTGCAAATTGTCCACGTGAAAGAAGATTTAATTTATGAAAATTTCGTATTTTTAAATATGCTAAATCATCTTCCATTTTCTTCGATAATGTTGATGTTTTATTAAGACATATTATTTGTCCAATAAGACCTTCTTTAATACGTTGTCTATCAATATGTTTATCTAAACGATCAATTTGTTCAATTGTATTTAATCGTAAATTTTTTTTTCTTTTTCTATTATATCCATGTTTAGTTTTTGTTGAATATAAAAGTACTTTTGATTGTATATTATCAAAATTTTGATTTTGATTATTATTATTTGAATTATTTAAATAGTTAATTGTTCGTTTCATATTATAATAAAATTGTGAAAATAAATCATTATTAATATGTTTTGTAAATTTTAATGAACATATATGACGAAGAAAATGTATACCAGGTAATAACCACATTGGTATTGTTATATGATATTCTGATGATATTGTTGTAGATTTTTTTTTTCGAACAAAATTTAACCAAATATTTGCAAATGATAATTGACGTTCAGCTTGAATTTTTAATGTATCATATTCACATTGTGTTGCATAAAAACTTGCTTCACGAATAATATCCATTCCAAATATAAATGCACGTTCTTCTGTATGCTATATAGAGTAGAAAAACAAAAATATGCTTAAGAAAATCTTATCTATTATAAGAAGATTAATACTCAAATTTCAAGACAATCTTATAAAAAAAAAAGGAAAGTTATAAATATCTCTGTAGATAGTATATCAAATTTTATATACTATTTTAGTAAAGATTAATAAATACAAAATAAAATAGGGTTAGAATAGTATGATTTACAGATTTTGTTTCCAATGATACTATTAAAGATAATTTAATGCTTCCGATCTTATGTATTATAATACTAGAAGATAAGCTAAAAAGAAGGAAAGTCTAATTATGTGTTATGAACACTAAATGTTAGTCAGTTTAAACTTTTAAAAAAAGAAAAAAAATTGAATTTAATTTAATTATCGTTTGAAAATAATGATGATTCTTATGTTTACATTAATCTTCGAAATATTTTCAGTATGTTTTTTAAACAAAATAATATTTAATTAATGTAATTTTTTACTTACAACATAATCTCGAGTATTATTTTTTTCAATAAGTTTTTCAAGATTTTTCACATTATTTGCAATACAATTACTTAAACTTAATATTGAATGAGATAAATTTTTCATTGCATTATCAATTTTTTCAAAACATGAACGTTTTTGTATGAATTGGGTTTTTTTAGTTTCAAAATTATATAAATCTTTTTGTTGAATATTTATTTTTGATAAACGATCTTTAAATGATTCTTCAAATTTTTCAAGATTATTTGTTTGTTGTGTTAGTATAAATATTGTTGTTGTTTTCCAATGTGTATGTAATGGTAATATTGGTATTAAGTTTTTATTTTCTGGTATTGTATGTGTTATACCACGCCATTCAGATTCCAATTCAATTGCAATAGGTACGCAAAGAATATAAACTAATGGTGAGGAATTTTCACATGGAGAATTTAATGGTTGTTGAATAGTAGTTGGAGATAGCTGATCATCATTTGATTCAGCAGATGGATTATTATTTGTATCAAGACGAAATGAAGAAGATAATATTCGTACTAATTGAATTTTACTTGAATTATCTTCGAAATATTCAGCTGGAGCAAAGAGAAGACATTTACGTAAAGATGAATCATCGTTATTAGATTTCTGATAATAATGTTGATTTTCAGAAGCTATAATGAGAGAAAAAAGAACCGGAAAAGATTAAATATTTATTAAATTTTTGAATAATTCTCTTTTCAATATTGATGATTTTATTTTTCTTACCAAATTTAATTCTTTCAAATCCAGCTGTTTTAAGTATAAGTAAAAATCTTTTACAAACAGGTTTTTGTAAATAAATATTAATTGTTAATCCACAATCATCATAAATTATTTTTGCTTCACGCAATATATTCATTGTTAATTTTTTTTGATATTTTTTATGCATTTTCTTTTTTATATAATCAACTTTAATTATATCTGATGATATTGTTGGATGAAATACATCAATATATTCATGATAATGTTTAATTATATTTGAATAAATATTAAGAAATTTTTCACCAAGAATTTCTTCAATATTCATCATAGTTGAATATTTTTTTAATGATTTCCATTGATCTTTTAATAAAATAATACAATTATGAAATAAATTTAAACGTAATGATATTTCTATATAACGTTCAATATAACTTAATATTTCATTTATTGTATCAATTATATTTTGATCAAATTGAATTATTTCATTTTCAAGTAAATCTAATTCGGCTTGTTCTAAAAAAAGGAAGTAACAATAAATTATTGTATTCAAAAAAAATATACCAAATGTATCTGTAATCATTAATTTAACATAATGACGAATTAATGTTGCACTATGTACCAAGATTTTACATTCATCAATTAATAAAAGTAGAGCACCTAAATAATTCAAAAATCTTTATTGTATATATTTAATGGTTTTTTTTTATTGGAACAAGTATGTCAGAGCGTTTTCTTTCTTAAACTTCTTACTTTTTTAATCGAAGAAAACAGATGACAAGCTCAAGTCCTTGAAAAACTTATAAAAACAAAACTAAATGTGTATAGAATTTCGAATGTTTAATTAAAATATAAAATCTATGTTTCTTTGTTTGTTTTAAAAGGATAAAATTTTAATAACCTGTAGTTGGTGTTTGTTCAATTTTTCTATCTTGATGATATTTTTGCCAAGCAAACATTAAATCTAATGGTATTTGAACAAGAAAAACATAATATGGATAAAGTGATGGTAAATGAAATATATCAAACATATCAGAAAATTTTCCATTATCATGCCAAACATGTTTATCATAAAGACGATGACATATAGTTAACATTTTTTCAACTAAAATATTTTCATCAGTTTTTAATGATGAATAAAAATCAAATAATGAATTATCAATAAATAAACATGGATCAGGAAATAATGTTGATCCAGGTAAATGTGGATACATTGTTGGATCAAGATAATCAAGAAAATATGATTGACGTTTAAGTATACTTCTATCATGAGATAAGATTTTTAAAACTAATGTTGGTGCTGGTGTTGCTGAAAATGTACTTGATGTTAATGTTGGATTTTGTTCAAAACGATTAAGAATATTTGAATAGATTTCTTTCGATTTTTTCTTTTTTTTATTATGATTAGGATTTCTTATTTCTTGTAATTGCTTATTAAGAATAAAAAATTCATCCATTAATTTATGAGGTTTAGCATCTAATAAATAATCATTTGGAATAATATTTGGAAGAAAATGTGAAGAATTTTTAAATGTATCATCAAATGTTGATGAATGTGTCCGTTTTTCTTTTCGATATGTATAACGTAAACGTTGTAATAAAGGACCATGTTTTGAACGAAATATACTTCCAACAAATTCAATTCGAGCATGTGTTACTTGATCATCAACATATCTAAATATACATACTAGTTTTTAAAGTAAATATACATTAGCATGATTGTCGTATTTTAATTTTCTAAGAAATATAATTATTAATGCATGTTGACTTCTGTGGGAAAAGCTGGCAGATAGAAAGGATTGATATATCTCCGATGTTAGAGAACAATAATGATTAAAATAACTGTAAACAGTTTCTCTCAAGCAGACAGAAATTTTATTTAATTTTCTTTAAAGACAATTCCGTCGTGTTTTACACTGAATTTTGTCAAATTCAATTATTTCATAAAAGAAAACATATATTGATATATTGCTTAATTTTTACCTATAATAATATTCTGTTAATGATGATGCTGCTGTTAATGGTTGTTGATGTATACTATCCATACTTGACATTGATGCTAATGTATTTTGTCGTCTTGTTTTTATATTCGGTGTTGTTACATGAGATGGTGAATTTGATGAAGATTCAATATTAATATCTTTTTGTTCAATACTCGATGTTGATGATGGTGTTTGTGGACGAGAAAAATTCTCATTAAATTTTAATGATGTTAAATATGTTCCATATGGCCACATATGACATTGTGTACATGTCATAATTTTTCCAAGGACATTAATTAATCGATGAATTTCTGTATGTAAATTAAACCATGCTTGAAAAATTCCTAATTTTTCATAAAAAATTCTTCCTTCTCTTGTCAATGGATTAAAACGTTTATCATATTGTTCAAGTGCTGCATAAGATGGAAATAAAGATAATATATAATCCCATTTAATAAATAAATTTTTCATATATTTTTCAACATGATTACAATGATTTAAATGTAAATGACATAAAGAATAACGTTGAATCATTGGAATATGATGACAGTATGATTGTTTAAAATGACATTGATTAAAATATTTATAAAATTCATCAAGAGATTTTTTTCGTTGACGATCAATTAAATGTTGTTCAATTTTAATACCATTTTCATCTAATGAATTTCTTCCATTAAAAAATGTTTTTAATTCATACCTGGAAATTAAAATTAAAAAAAAAATTTTTTTTTTGTTTTTATTTACAATTTACCATAATATTGTTGAAAATTGTTTTTGTTTATTATTACAATTAGTTAAATTATCATAATTAAAATTAATATTTTGTTTTTGATTAAATTCAAAACAATGATCATAAAGACCTTTTAAATGTTTTGTAACATGATCACGACGTTGTTCACCCATTGATTTTCTTCGAATAGTTAAATCGTATTTTTCATTCGATTGAGATGATTTATCATCTTCATCGAATGAAGAAAATGATTTTGTTAATAATGAAACAGTTGATGGTGTTGATAATGTTTGTATATCATTTGTATTCGATGTTAAATCATTAATAATTTTATTTAAAATATCATCATCAATATAATTTGATAATTGTTCAGAATAAATTTGTGTTTGATCTGATAATTGAGAAGATTTAGTACTAGATTTATTTAATCGACGTGGTTTTCTATGAGATTTTCTTGATGATTTATTTTGACATATCTCTTTTAAATCATCATCCATTATCTAGAAAAAAAAAACAAAACAAAGCAATACCTTAATAAAAGCATAATCTGTCTAAATAATATAAAAAACACGCGCACACACACATGCCCGAGATTTATTATAAATACACACACAAACAATTGAGTTAATTTTTTTTTCCATAAAAAAAAAATATCTTTAAAAAAATATTAAATGCACACTCTCTTTTTGTTTTCTTTTATTCCATTATATTTTGATTATATTTTTCAACAATTGTTTTAATTAATTTGCATCTATCACGATCACATGAACATGGAATAGGATGTTCATTTAAATTTTTATAATCATCATCATCATCATCACTATTACTACTAGTACTATTTTTTGATATATCCATTGAAATATTATCAATAATTATTCTTTTATCTGATGAAATTGTTGATGAACGTCGTCTTTGTCTTCTTCGACTATTTAATTCATTATTAGAATTTTCATCATCAACATTAAGATAATTATTATTTGTTACTTTTTCTTTGATTTTTTTAATAAATATAGTTAATTGATATTGTCGTCGATTTTCTGATGATTGTCTTAGTATAATATCAACTGGTATAGTATCACCTTTTAATGGATAAATATCTTCAGGTAAAAAGACAAGCGTTTGTTTCCAATGTGTTTTTGTTGAATATGGACTTGTTGTTAAACGTGTTGAACGTAATATAGATGAATTATTATTTGAAGAAAAATAACAATCAAACCAAAAACAAAAACCTGATATAATACATGTATTATCTATATTAAATTCACAAAATGAACGCATTGTACGAAGATCATCAATTCGAATAGTACGAAGATCAATTGATTGTATAAGTTGAGCTTCATGAACAATTTGAGATGGTTCAATTGTTTCAATAATACATTCATTAAGATTAGAATTTTTAATATATGGCACAATAGGTGACATATTAAGATCAAAATAATCATTCCACATTGTATTTGATTCAATACGTATATGTTGATCAACAAATGGTGCACAGTACTAAATATTATACATATATATTATTTAATATTATAAATAATAACAAACCAAATAAGCATGTGA
The DNA here is from genome assembly GCA_022393335.1 of Macrotrachela quadricornifera. NCBI lineage: Eukaryota > Metazoa > Rotifera > Eurotatoria > Philodinida > Philodinidae > Macrotrachela > Macrotrachela quadricornifera. The sequence continues at coordinate 224,651 of JAJEKB010000238.1, read as the reverse complement.
TGGAAAAACTCTGATTGATTCGTCTTGTTCAGGTGTTATATCATAATTTCGAGATGATAAATCAAGAAAATTATCACGAGCATATATTATTGATTCAAGCATACTTTCATGAAAAAGATAAAAACCTAAATAAATTTATTTAATATTATCTTAATATTTTTTTTATTTCTTCTTGTAAACTTACCCATCCATTCACTAATAATAATATCAATATTTTCAGGAAAATTTTCAATATCTTCAATACGTTTATTAATAATTTGAATTTTTCCCTGTAAACGATTACATTTGATTAATTCTTCAGCTAAATGACATATGTTTGGACAAGCATCAACACCATAAACATATTTAGCACCAGCTTTAGCAGCAAACATACTTAATATTCCTGTTCCACAACCAACATCAAGAACAACCTAATTTTGTTGTTATTTTTTTTTTCAAATATATTTTATTGATATAAATTATAAAAATACCTTATTTTCAAATAAATGTTTATTATTCATAATAGCATCATAATATGCAGTAACACGTGGACGATCACGTAATATTAATTCATGAACTTGAAATTTATCATATGATTGAAAATATTGCTGATCAGTACTATCATCACTCGAGTGTCTAGAAACCATTATCTAAAATTATACAATTTTTATTTTAATGAAAAAAATAATGAAAATAAATTTTTAAATTGTATATTCATTTGATCATTAATTATAATATTCACATTGGATATTTTTCATATCTTCTTTTGTTAAATTAAATCTGTTACTACAAAAAAAAAGTACTTGATCTTTGTTGTTATGTTCGTAGAAATTTGATTATTAACAGAGTTTCTATCTGTTTGATTTAATCCTAAAATTGATAGAAAATAATACAAAAAACAAATATTAACAATGGATTTAGTATAATTGTTAACTTCTTTTGAAGCCTTTTTTTAAAAGAAGACCATCTTATTGTTATATGATTAATTTGAAGTTTTCAAGAAAAATGCCTATATTCTCAAACGAAACAAGTGAGAAAGATGAACCTTGTGTAGGTTGAATAAATTTCATGTTTTTCTATGTAACAACTAACTTTAAATCTAAAATCGAATAAATAATTTTGATAAGATATTATATAAAAATATCATGCAAAATATGAATAGTTAAACTACTGATTTTTTTTTATTGGATTTTATACAGGCTTATGTCATACATATTTTACTTTCTAAAGGAAAATATTTGCAAGCCTTTATCCTGTAGTTATTCGAAGGTATTTAAAAAAATTTCTGATTGATATTTTCAGAAAATTCTACATTAATATATATCATCTTTTTACTTTGTTAGAACCATCCGTCTCATCCTACAGTTGCTTTTCTTTCTTTTATGAAACGCAATCTAAAAAGGATATTGAAGTATATAGAGGCAGAAATTTGCACCCATTTCCTTCGCCCCCATAGTTCGTGACAGACATTTTAATTAATTAATTAGTATCTAATTAGCAAATTATCGATCACATATCATGACAAACGTCTTAATTAATTGATTAATTCGTATATAATTGATTAATTATCGATCACAGGCAAACTTTCAAGACTATCATAGGGCATGAAAAAGCTGATCTGAAGACTGTTCGATACTGTGATAGACGGGTTCAAGTTACTATGAAAGGTCATATAAAACTCAAATTTTGTTAATGCATTTATGGAATATATTCTTGTTGAAGTTTACGCAGATATACAAAAAAGACGACTTTTTAGGGTATCAGCAACAAAAGGTATATTATGTTTTACATTTTAATCCTACTGAGATTACGCTAACAGCTCTTGATTTGTTTATCGTAAACAAAAACTAAATATAAATAGTACTAATATTAAATACACTTAAACTCTTTCAATATCTATCTAAATCTCATAAGTTTTGCTGTTTAATTTTTCTTATCAACATGATTTTTACTAGGCCAATAGGTTCAATAAACTTTCAATATATATATTTTGCTACATCCTAGTTTTAAAAAAAATTTAAACTATATATGTTTCTCATAGATAATTTTTATACAATTTTCTTGATCTTTTTTTTTAATGAGAGACTAATAAAATCAATGAATGATAAAACAAAAGAACAAAATAAGTTCTTTATTTCTTTAAGAGAAATACTATTCGAGTATATAAAAAAGATTTACATAGAATACTAAATTTTTTAATTAAAAATATGAATATAAAGAAGTCAATTATTTAATATATTCGATAGTTTTGACTTTATGTTCAGTTTCATTGACATACACATTGTATTAATATCGATAATTTTAAACAATACATTATCCACTATGCTGATATTAGACCAACTTAAACATAATTAATATGTTATAAAAACCCCTTGGATATTTTTCTTGATAGTTGAGTGTTGATGTTCATTATTTTCTGCTATCATTTTATAATAAAAATTGTTAGTCTAAAGTAAGCCAAAAAGATAAGAATGTATTGGTAGAATAGGTAGAAAACAATTCCTGCTCACCAATACATAAGATAGAGGATAATACACACTAATTGATATGTTTTAATCTGCTATACAATAATATAGATTAAGTTTCTAGATCATAAAAATCAAAGAAATTAGTAATAGAGCAACAAAGAAGAAAATCATGACAATCAGAAGTACTTACATCATAATGAATAATTTCGGTTTGTATAAAAGCTAAATTTGATAAGCAAACATTTTCCATTAAATTACAATATTCATAATTGGCAACTTTTTATCCAGTGTATGACTATAGTGTATCTTTCATATTTGTTAAATTCGAATGAAGCTCAATATTAATGCTAATCACTACCTGAACCATAGAGCGGAACATATTGTTATTAGTACAATAGTCTAAAATAATAAAAATAATCAACAGATGTGATGTCGTTAAGTTCGCCAGATTACAAAATAATAAATCACAAGGACTAACGAAAGAAATATCTACTATAATTTTAACTACTAAAGATATCATAATATCAAATACACAGCCCATCGAAATTACTTTTTTCTTTTTTAAGTATATCAAATTTCTTAAACAAAACAACAATCTGACATATAATAAGAACATATTTAGACAATGTAGTTTACATTGATAAGCTTCTCTCATAATTCTCTTTTCTGGAATAGAGGAAGGTTATTATGCACGAGTGGGTTTGTCTGTTTATCTGTCTATCAAACCAGTCAAAATGCAGGATATTGTTAGCCAATCTGAAAAAAGCAGCCTCTATAAATGAGAATAATCCAAGGTGAGAAACGATAGAAACAAGAGAAACTTGATCTAAGGAAATTACCGGAAGGAATTCAGTTCTGAAATTAGCTTGAAAAATAACTTCATACATGTTTCTCAATGTTAAATCGATCGATTTTAACGCAACAAGCTACATTCGTTGTATTAATGTAACAGTCAAGTATTGATGATATAAATCATTCATACTGAATACATCCTATTTTTGAAAGTAATTCAACCTCTTTTTTGACAATATTTCGTATTGTGAAAGAGAGAAGTGTTTAGATGATCTACATAAAAAAACTGAGTCTATCTGTTTCTTTGTCCAAACCAATTAACTAAGACGAATTTGATGATTAATCAAATCTGAGAACTCTTTTCTTTTTAGACAACAGCATTAGAGAATTATGCAAATAGAATATACTGTCGAAAACATATTCAATTCATTAAAATCTTGCTTTTATGTCAAGATCAGAAGTGTCATTTTATATTTACTTTCAATATTATTTGATGTACTGAAAAACGTCCGCTCGTTATCAAAAAGAATTTTTCAAAGAAGATTCAAAACCGAAGTTATGCCAAAGAAACATGTTGTAAGGATGAGGATGGATATCATAGTAAGACTTTCATACATGGATGTTTTTTTTCTTAAGTATTGTAAACTATCTATTTCATCCAAAGATATTCTCAAGCATTAAAACTAAATGTACAGATCATAAATATAATATTTGATTTTCAAGATAGTGAAAAAATAAAAACACGATATGAAGGACTCTTTGAAAGATTGCATTTCTATCTGAAATAATATTCCTTTCAGTGCAGATATATTTATTTGATAGAAAGTCTTTTGTTGTATTAGAATCAATAAGAAACATTTTTGAATATTTATGTTTTCTTTTGATCAACAAAATTTGAATGTTAACTCAATGAGAACTATTTAATCCTAGCACTTTTGTTGTTGATATAATGAATATGTATTATTATATTCATACACTAAAGAAATTTATTCATCGATTACGATGTTTTATAGTGATTTTCCTAATGAGATTATTTCCAGATTTTTTGCTCAATTTTAGTAATTGAATTTACATAGAAACGATAAAACGATGAGCAATCAATTAAAGCAGTATATGGCAGCATATATTGATAGAGAAAAACTTTACATATGATATTCAAAATGAATATTTGCATAGTCACACTTCTTTCGTGACATTAGATCTTGAAGTGAAAGTTTGAAATATGTTCCAGTGGTTAAAAATTCAGTTTTGAGTCTTAGTTGAAAAACTCTTTTTAATATCGAATAGGACTTATCAATGCATAAAACGATGCTGGTTAACACTAATCCATGCATGCTATAAGATCTATAGATAAAATTGATGTTATATTAAAAACACTATATATTTATTACATCAAATTTAATGAAAAATTAGAATGATTTAATTTAATTGATGCGTAAATTATGTTAAAAGTTAATATAAAGTAATATTCATAGCGGTGATTAACTTTGTTTTTTTTTAAATTTAAAAATTAAAGTTCGAATCTTTATGAATAGAATATTTTAATAACTTACGTCATTACTGCATTGTGTTAAATTATAATTCGAAACTTTGATATATATCAAATATCTGACGAGCATAAATTCACAACTCAATATTGAATATAGGTTTCCTGAATGAAAGACGAAACATGAGAACTTCTCATAGTATGCATATAAATAATGCTCTTACCATTAAAAGATATTTTATTTCTCTTTTATCTTGCGCAGATAAATTAAAATCAAAGCAATTTATAGATCAATCATGCTAATAAGAATAAATAATATAAAGTTTAATAATTTAGTTCTAGATAATTTTAAAAATTTTGTCTCATTTAATTGTATTTTTTTGCAACCGAAAATGATGGATAAATATTCTCGAATTAATCTAGAATTGTAACGAATAATAAAAGACAAATTTACGATTTCTATGAAAGTATAATTTTTATATCTTAAGAATTAAAAAAATTTTAAAAAATTAACATTTAAAAAATACAATATCGATGTGTGTGTGTATATATATATATAAAATCACTGTTTATTTTCCAATTAAAAAAAACAAAATCTGGATTGGAATGAAATAGAAAAAAAGAAATATTGCACAGATATCTAACATGAACGCTATACAATGGAAGAAAAATTACACATATATAAAGAAAATAGAAAAAAAAAATGAAAGTGTTCACATAATGATTTTTTTAATATCTTTGGATTATTGAATTGATGTAAGTAGAGGTGCTGAATTTGATTCAAGAATATCTTTCACAATTGATTGACAAGGTAATGTTAAATATGTAAGACATGTTTGTAGTGGAAGTGTTCCATTTGATGGATTAATAGGGGAATTTGAACCACGTACCCAACTCATAGCTTGATTTAATGTACGACCAAGAAAACCGCTATTATAATCAGATAATTCTTTAAAAACAAAATATAATAAATAATAATAAAAAGATTATTTTTTTTTCTGAAAATAACCTTGTCGAATATCAGTTGATTCAACTTCAGGTGTTCCTACATTAGATGCATTTTGTTGTTGCTGTTGTTGATGTCTTAAAATTGGTGGAATTTCTTCACTAGTCGAATTATTCTCATTTGTACGACGTTTATTCCACTATAAAAGAAAAAAACAATTTTACAAAATTTCTTTTCTGTTATACGAACACTTTCTTCATCAGGACCATTTGTTACAGGTGTTGTTGCATTTAATTCAGGTGTTGATGTACCTGATTGATTCGATCGATATCGACTAACAGCCATTTCTGCGTGACCTTTACCCTATAATATATTCTTATTAAATATAATTTATTTTTCTACAGAATTAAAATTTACATTTGGTCCACGCATTCTAACAAATTCTACTCGTCGTTTTGTATACATTCCTAATGACATTCGTTGAGCAACACGAGTACCTGTTGTAGCCTAAAACATTCTTTAAATTTTTAAGATTTTCTTTTAAATATCATATAAATATATACACGAGTTTCATAAACTTTTTTTAAAGCTTCATATTTAATTGAACCAAGAAATAACACTTTAGCTTCATTTAAAACAGGATTCTTTGCTATTAATTCAACACATACCATCTGACCTTCGTTCACAACCATTTCACAAAAAGTCTAGAAAAATAACAATTTATTTATTCGTTTATATAAGAAATTTTTTTTACATCTTCAAAATTATCGACAGTAAAATAAATATGTGGATATGTTATTTTTTCTTCTATTCCTTTATTTTCCATATCACGACGTGATGGACTAGCATAAACTCTCTAAAAAAAATTATTTTTTAAATAAATAAATTTCTTTTTGTTTTTGTTTTACTGTTGATAAACGTTTAATAATTTGTAAATGTTTATTACTTGTTTTAATACAAACAGCTGTTGTTACTGTATAATCAAATTGATGAAGAACAAAATTAAGATTTGTTGTTTCTTCCCAATCATATTCTGATAAACCCTAAAATTAAATGAAATTTTCGGAAAAAAAAATTAATTTTTTTTAAATAAAAATTTTTACTAATTTTGGTCGACGTTTTGTATCATGGTGACGAAAAACTTTAACTGAATGCTAAAAATAATATTTTATTCCATTTAAATATATTTTATTAAAAAACAACTAACCGATATATGTGGAAACTCATCATGAATTCTACGTGTTACATAGAAAATAAGATCATCATCACTTGTTGTACTAGTTGATGTTTGAGCAAGACGTGTTGTTGGTGATAAAAAATAGATGTCAAATAAATTTGGCCATTGATTATTTACTTGTTGAATAAGTACAAAATCATCATCTAAATAAAATCTTTAGATTATGTTTTTTTTTCATATAAAAAAAACGAGCTAAATTGAAAATTACCTTCATCAGATTTTGATTTTTTTCTTTCATCAATCATAGATGAAATTAAATTTTGAATAGTTAAAGTCATTTTTATATAAATTAAATAAAAATGAATAACGCAAAAAGAAAAAAAAAATTAAATCGTTCAATAAATTTTATTCGTGAAAAAATTAACGATTAATAGATAAATAAAAATTATTAAATAGAAGAAAAACAATATCTTAAAGAATTTTTTTTTTAATTTTATTTAAAAAAAAATTTTTATTATTTTGTTTTTATTTCATATATATTTTCTTTTTTCTAAATGCATTTTTTTAAAACATCTAAACATTTGTCAATCATAATATGCTGAATCATTGACGAACAAAAAAATGGCGTTTTATTATAACTTATTTTATGATTATTCATATAAAATAAGAAAGCCAATAAACTTTTCCATTTTAAATGTACAAATGAATTATTTCATATTTTATTTATATTAAATTAAGAATAAATATTCAGAATGGGTTGTGCAACAAGTCAAGACGAAAAAAGACAAAAAGAAGTAAGATAGTTTTTAGTTATGTCAAGGAGATTTTATTTATTATTTTATTCTTTAATTTTGAAGGTTATTTAAGAGTAAGATTATATAACAATTTTGCCTTTAATTGATTAACAAAAACATTTTTTTTTTCCAAATAACATTAAAATGCTTTTCTAATAATTTAACATATCATAAAATAATAAAAATTTGTTTATTTTTTTTTTGTTATAGTACAGCAAAGCCCTTGATCGTTTGATAAAAGAAGATGCTGAACGAGCAGCAAAAGATGTTAAACTTTTATTACTTGGTATATAAAATCAAACGAAAAAAAACTAAATATATATGTATTGTTTTTTTTTATTGAAATATTTAGGTGCTGGTGAATCTGGTAAATCAACAATTGTCAAACAAATGCGTATAATTCATCAACATGGTTATACAAAAGAAGAATTTGAACAGTATCGTCCAGTTGTTTATTCAAATACAATACAATCATTAGGAGCTATAATACGAGCTATGAATATGCTTAATATACAATTTGCATCAGTTGAAAGAGAAAGTGATGCTCAACGTGTTCTTGAAGTAATACAACGTATGAAAGATACAGAACCTTTTAATAAAGAATTATTATTATCAATGGAACGTTTATGGGCTGATAGTGGTGTTCAACAATGTTTTTTACGTAGTAATGAATATCAATTAAATGATTCGGCACAATATTTTCTTGATCAATTATATCGAATTGGTTCACCAGATTTTTTACCTAATGAACAAGATATATTACGAACACGTGTTAAAACAACTGGAATTGTTGAAATAAATTTTTCATTTAAAAATTTAAATTTTCGTTTATTTGATGTTGGTGGACAAAGATCAGAAAGAAAGAAATGGTTTGTTTTTAAATTCTTTATTTAATTAATAAAATAAATTTAAATATTTTTAAAAAAAATAAAATAGGATTCATTGTTTTGAAGATGTAACAGCAATTATTTTCTGTGTAGCATTATCAGAATATGATCAAGTGCTTTATGAAGATGAATCAACTAATCGTATGCATGAATCATTACGTTTATTTGATAGTATTTGTAATAATAAATGGTTTGTTTTCTTTTGTATATTTATTTTTTTTTAATATATGGAAAAACGATTCTTTTTTTTAGGTTTGTTTATACGGGAATAATATTGTTTTTAAATAAAAAAGATTTATTCGAAGAAAAAATTAAACGTTCACCATTAACACTTTGTTTTGATGATTATACAGGACCAAATGAATATGATCCAGCTGCTGAATATATTCAAGCAAAATTTGTTGCTAAAAATAAATCAACACAAAAAGAAGTTTACTGTCATCATACATGTGCAACAGATACACAAAATGTTCAATTTGTATTTGATGCTGTTACTGATGTAAATTAGATTTTATTATTTTTTTCGAAATTAAATATTATTTTTATTATAGGTAATTATTACATTAAATCTTCGTGGTTGTGGTTTATATTAAAATCATGCTCAAGAAAAAAAGAATAAAACAAAATACAACAATCGAAACTTTCTATTTATATATATATATATATACATATTTTTTTTTGTTCTCTATAGTATTTATCCTTTGTGTGTTTAGAAAAAAAAATCCTCCAGTGACTTTATTTGTGACCTCTCTAGTCAGGTCAGATGGACAGTAAAAATAAGAAATTGCACGATTAATACTAAAAAATAATAGAATAATGCACTATTCCATATATCTTTCTTTTTTCTTATATTTTTTTTTCTGTTTCGTCTGTATATGTTGTCAGATGTGTGCATGTGACAGTTTCTCCCAGTTTTTTTTTTTTGTGTGTTTGGCTTACTAGTCGATCTATTTCGCTTTATTATTAATATTTATAACATACAATATGACAAGTTATTAAATTCACTTTTTTTTTTTTGATTGCTTTTTTGTATATTGAATTAGAAACGATCTTCTATATATTTATGTGCATTTAAACGACAGAGAAACATAGTGTTTCAAAGAAAAACATATATATATATAGTTACTTCATATTCAAAATATAAATAATTTTTGTTTGCTATTATATTATTTGATGCTGACGAGTCTTTATTTATTATAATTATGTACGCATCGTGTGTTTCTTTGCTCAGAATCTTTTTTTTTTTTTGAAATAAATAAATCAATTTCGAATGCAAAATTTATTCTTTTAAATCAAGAGATTTATATAAGACAGTATTTTTTAAATAAATAAGTTTTATAAGGAAAATATCATGTCTTATTGATGTTGTATATATACGATCATAATACAAAATTTCCTGTTCTAAGATTTTGATAATTAATAAAGACTGTTAATATCATGAAATTTGTTTTCTTAGTAAAGTTCTCTTTTCTTTTTATCTTTATCAGAATAAAAGATAAGCTAAAGAGAAAACAAACGAACGACTAATATTTGCTTTCATTCTATTGTTTCTTTTTTTTTTCTTCTATTATCTCATTGCATGCAGAACAAACGAACTTTGATCATCATTATTTTTAAGTAATATAATTTGCTTTTTAAAGAATAATGATAAGAAAACAAAAAAAAAAAGAAAAAGAAATATATAATTTTATAACTATAGATTAATTTTGGTAATAATATAAGTAGAATCTTGAATATTTTAGATTTCCCTATAGATTAATATTAGGTGAAAAATATGTATAAACATTTTAAAAAGATGAGAAAAGATATATTCAATCACAAAATCGAAATATTAAATAATATTCTTTTGGGAATTAATAACAAATTTATGAGATATTTTAGTACTAATAAACCAAACTATCACAGTTTTTCTTGTTGTTTTTATTATTAATATTAATTGCTACTTGTTTAACAAGGTTATATTGTATATTGATGAGAAAAATATACATTTTTACTTCTAGTGAGCTTTAAAAGATTATCTCTAAAAGTTATTTAGATGTATTATTTCAAGAATAGATTAATCAAATATAAATGTATTTATTCCGTTCTTTGCTTCCTATTCTAAATCTCATTTTTTCTCTTTAGACAATTCAATTATGAATATTATACATAATTTAATTATAGGATAGAGCATGAACAACATAGATAGATGTATACAATAGTTTCACATAATATTCATTATTCAATTTTTTAAAATAATATACAAAATATTCGGAAAGTCATTGCACAAAAAGAAAATAGAACATATTGGTTATGATTTCATCGAATGAACTGATTTTGTTAAAGATGAAAAAAAAAAAGATTCTTCGGAGATTTTATTAATAAATAGAAAGCATTTCAAGACTCCTGAAGAATTTTACTTTCAGACTAGATATACAAAAGAATTATTTGTTGTATTTGCTCTTTTCTTACTCTATAAACATATATTTGACATTCGTAAACAAACCGAGAACCTTCATTTCTAGGTGATGCTTGCAAAATACATATGAATGCTTCAATTCACCTTGCATCAAACATTTTTAATGAGGAGCGAGAAAGACGTTTCGAAGGAATTTATTATTTATTCAATATTTTTTCAGAAATGTTAATTAAACTTTTATAAAGCAAATGGAACAATTTTGAATGTCTAAAAATACAGAATAATCAAATAAAATTAAAAAGTTTTTTTTTTTCGTTTTAAAATAATTAATACGAAAGAAAAGTTAGGTACTATTCTGACATAACAACTGTTTGACAGCTGAAAGTGTAGCTGATGAGTGATAATTAACAAGAAAGATAATAAAATGACGAGTGAATATCTATTGCACTGATGAAGGCCTTTTAGAAGTAGAATTTATTATATCAATTTTCATTTCATTAGTCAATTAAAATAAATAATTATTTTCCAAGAATGGATGTTGCATAAACTTTGTTGTTTTTTTTTTGATTGAGTCTTATGAAATTCTTATTTTTGAATATTTGTTTCATATATTATTTTTACATTCAAAATTTTAAAAAAAATTATCAAATTGAAGTTATCAAGTTAAAAACTTTTCAAATTTTATTGATAGAAGTAATAATACGTTGTGAAAGTTATATTAACGTATTATTGTAATAAAATTGATAAGTTTAGATATTCTATCAAGTTTAAAGATATCTGAGTTTCTCATTAAGCAGTGCAGTCCGTATTTATTGTCATTATAAAAGAATTTCATCTCATTGAGAAACTTAAAGTATTATTATATTATAATATAAAGTCTACTATATCAATTAAATATTTTAATTGGTTAAAAAGAAATCTGTAGCATCAAAAACGGAAACGAGACACAATGAATATCTAAGACGAGCTGGAAGACAACGTTTTTTTGCTTGTTTTGAAAGCTTCTCGTATTTTTTTACGTTTAAAACATAAAAATGATACTAAATCAAATGAAATACTGATTTATAATGTGTGAAATATAGATTTTATTTAGAACAATAATATTCATAATAATGTTAAAGATGTTCAAGAATATATGATTGATGTGATAGAGAAAGATGAACATTCCATTATAATTAATGATATTATGATGAAAATAGTTTCAAAATAGAAACTTTTGTTTTCATCGTAAAATATCTTTCATCAAAATTTGAATCTTACTCCTCTTCAGTTTTTTTGTTTCTTGAATCTTAACCTACACCTTTCCTATACGCCAAATTTTAATGGAAAATATTTTACGATGAAAACTAAGGTTTTTGATATATTTTTCTATGTTGATTACAAATATCACGCTTATTCTTTGTGAAAAACAACTTTAAATGATGAAAACCTTGAAATACTACAATTTTTTTTCGGACAAAATCTAGTACATTTTATAGAGGGAGTGACAGCACTGTTTCTGAGAACCTTTCAGTTTTGTCACTTGTGATTTATAAGAAAACGAGATGTTGCACTGAAATAATGTTTAAGAGTTTATATAAAAAATTGATGCGAATGAGGCTGAAGACTGCTATATTTATCTGGAAGGAAGATGTAAAGTATCAACTACCTGTATGTATTTTGTAGAGCAAAGCAAGAGACATTTGTTCTGGTAGTTCAAAATTAGAAAGAAGTATTTGATATAAAAATTCTCAAGAACACAATATACCACCATATGAACAAAAATGTATGCATCATTACGTACAAGGATGGCCTCAAAAATTTTTTTTTTCTATTAAAATCAAAGCCGAAAAAAATACATCAATACATGTAGAAATATGTAAGTTTCCTTCTGATGTATGTTTGAGATATGATTGATGGGATGCCAGATTTACGATCTTATCTGACGATGTCCTTTCTTTTGATCTGTTCTCGAGACCATTGAGACAGAAAATACAGATTTTGATGTAGACGCCGAGTGATGAAAGAAAAGAAATTCGCAAAGGACCACAAGAATGCTATGCTTCGCATCGTTTTAACTAATATAAATGATGATTGATATGTATGTTTACATTGATTGATATGATCAATTAATTCCATTTGAAGATTTTGAACCACATTTAGTGTCAAGCATGATAGATGCTATCCTAGATATTTATGATAAACTTGAATCTATATTAGTAAAATGACACATTCAATCATTTCATTGCACACAAAACAATAAAGATCTGTCGAACCTTGATATCTTAATAAAATAGCATAAATTAGTGAATATTCTCTATGCGATTCATATGTATATATTTATGTATTATTGATAAGAGATTAGAGAAACACCGACATTTTTGATATTGATAACACGTAGTTAAATATAATGAAAGTTATTAAGTAATGGTTCACTTTGATTTCTCACGGTTAAACCTGTAGTTTTTTCTTTTGTTCGAGAATTTTCCGGTATAAAATTCTTCAATATTGATATATTTTATGAGATTAACTTTTAGTGATGTTGTATGAGGAAATTTTTCAATCACTAGTTTATGATCAGACAAGATTTGATGATGATAGAAAAGTTTCGGTATGACTTGATTTGATATGTTACTGTTTCGAAGATTCAATCATTCATTCTTGTTGAATATTCTACAAACTATTTTAAATCTTGAAATTTAAAATTCGTTTATTTCTCGAAATCAATTTTCATGAATAATGCTATTCAAAGTTCCATATTATATACTAATTGTGATATTGCAAACAGTTTCATATTCATCATTTTCATTTTGTAATGGACTGGGGATAGAATAATTCTGTTCCTATAACTATGAAAAGTAGAAAATTGTTCCAAAAAAAAAGCCGAATTATTCATCCGCTGTTGATGTTAATGCATCGTCAACGTTGATATGAGGCTCTGGTGGTTGCTCAGGTGGCTTTTGACCAGGCGGTAACATCTGCATTCCACCTGTAAGAAAGGATATTTTGACAAATTTGTTCTCCGGTAAAGCAATCTAAAACATTCGTATGAAACAAGTGATTGATGAAATGTTAAATGATTTCTTTTACCTTGAAATCATGAATCGTCCCACAGGCCTCAATGTGTCGAGCACGTACTGGTTTCAGTTCAAAATTAGCCGGAATTGATGTATGTTTTTTTCGAACTTCACTATCAATAGACTTCTTATGCTAAAAAAAAGATCAATATATCAATAGAAAATGTATATTGATTTACTTTGTTGAACAATTCCAAGTCTTTATCCGTTACCGGCTTAAAAGAAAATCTTGAATCGTCCATTTATATTTTTGTTGCAACCAAATACTGACAATAAATGAATAAATATTCTTATATTTGTATAGAAACAAATCAATTCTCGTTTCCTTCTTTCTTAGTAAGACTCCAGTTATCGCTTCTACATGTACCAATTCATGCAAACATGAATAATAATATATTTGTACCCAACATTCCGATTAATATGACCTTGTAAATCCATATGAGACAATTATTTTACCAATCATGTGCATGAATAAGTAAAGTAAATATGTTTTGTTTGTATTAGGCAACAATTTTTCATTTCATATATTCTTCTTCTACATATGATTAAATGATAAACTGTGCTATTTTCAAATATAAAATTACAAAACATCAAAAATGAAAATATTTAAGAGCAAAAATAGAGAAATAAAATTGAATAAAGCAGTTGAAAACTTTTCAATATTGCATATTATTACAGTTTACTATATCAAATGGAAGAAAATATAGATTTTCGGATTGTTGTTGCTTATAAAAATGTCTGGGACACAGACCATATGCTCTTTAAAGTTTTGAAATCTTTTCGGTTTTATTCCAATACAATTTCAATATTTTATTGGTGTTTTTTGCCTCACTTATTCGACAATCAACAAATCCTCAAACATTCTCCCATAATGTTGATGAGTCAAATTTGATAGAAATTACAGCTTTTAGAAATAGAACAATGTAGGATTGAATGAATTCGATTGATTGATAGCAAGATTTATTCTCTAATACAGTCGAAACGGTGTTTTAAAAATCATAGCGACAGCAATAGATTTTCATTCACGATCGACATCTCTGTAAAAGAAAAATATATTATGATATGTATGTGCATATGAACAGATGGTTGATTAATAAAGCAAACAAGCGAATAAGTTATAGGTTATGATTCATATTCTTTCTTCATGATATCATTATAGTTTTTCGATATTTTGTAATGTTGATTTTTTTTCTTCTACTTTCTGAGTGGCAACATTTATTTTTTGATATAATGGAGTCTAATATTTTTTTACTTTTGTCTGCTACAATATTTTGTCTCCCAACAGTCTAAAAGAATATGCATTTGGATTTAAGTGAACACAATATTCTCGGACATGTTAACATCAATTCACCAGTGATTTTGACAGCACCATAAAAAGTTTTATATGTTGTTAAATGATTTTTTCTCTAATTTCAATAATACTAGTTGAAAAACATTGACCAATTCCTTGAATAAAACTACAGTTAAATGTACAAACAAATTCAAGCATGATTAACCATTTATCTCTGGCTCATTTATATGTAATATGCGCCAACTATCATTTTTGCGGCCTACAGAAAATAACATTGGCAAAATGTTAGCCTTTACATCTTCCTTATTTATCAAGATCGAGAGGTGAAAACTTAGGATGCTATTCGCCACGTTACAAGGACTGATATACCAAAGTTTGGACATTTTAAAAATCAAAACTTACTTTTTGGCAACATCGAGAGGCAGGAAATATGATTTGATAAGTCTGAAAGAGCTTGTCGAGTATCTGTTTCGTTTGTGTTGAATTGTTGAAACGAATATACATTTCTAATCAATTACCGAGTTTTTGATAATCGATATTCTCGGCTTTGCACCGCATTTCATATTTTCAAAAAAAAATTAATTTTTTGACTAGTATCGGTTTATATTTTGATTTAGTCTTTCTTTTTTTTTATTATTTTCATAGAGGCTGTCAAAACTGTTCTGTTTACAAACACGCACATAGATATCTCCTGAGTATACGAAAGGAAACGAAAAAAGTCATATACATATATATATACGTACGAGATTCTAATGAACAAAAAGAAACGTAGCAAATTGATCAATAGAAAGTAAAAAAAAAAAAGAATTTGTTTAAAGAAAATGAAAGAAAAATTAAATAACACCATCAATTGAATTAGTATCTAAATTAAGTATAAGAATTTTAATAAATAACATTTCTTTTCTTGCATTTTCAAATATAGTTTTTGCAT
Source organism: Macrotrachela quadricornifera (assembly GCA_022393335.1). Taxonomy (NCBI): domain Eukaryota; kingdom Metazoa; phylum Rotifera; class Eurotatoria; order Philodinida; family Philodinidae; genus Macrotrachela; species Macrotrachela quadricornifera. Next base: position 208,446 of record JAJEKB010000238.1, on the reverse strand, counting down.
CTTCAGAATTACATCGAAGAATATTTGGTGCAAATATCATTGATAAATTATTCACATCCATTTTTGTAATAAAAACATTTTCCGATTTAGCAAATATCTACAAAGTAAATATAGTTTTTTTGTATATTAACAAAAAAAAAACAAACTAAATTACTTGAAGAAAACGAATAAGATATGTTAAAACAATTCGATTTATTTCAGGTAATGAATGAACAAGACGTACACATATTTCTGCTTTATCACAATTTAATATGCATTGATCATAAAACATTGATGGAATTAATGGTTCAGCTAATTCACGATACCAAAGTTTTAATAATGATGCAGGTAAATGAGCATCATCAATTAATGGAAATTGCCATTGATCACATTTTACTTTTAATGCATTAACACTATCCAAATCACCCGGTACTCTAAAAGAAAAAAAATAATAATTTTGTTTTATTGAGAAAATAAAAGAATATAGAACTAAAACTTACCGAAATATACCTTCAATTTGTGCACCATTTAATCGTAATACTTCTTCAGATAAAACTGTTTGAATCCATGGTAAACGTCTTTCAGGATAACGTGTTCGTTGCATTGCCATAACTTCTTCAAGAGTTGCACCAAACATTGAAGGAAAATGAATTGTATGCTTAAAAAATAAATAAATATTTAATTCGTAATTTTTTGAGTCATATTAGTATCCCTCTACAGGAATGACCAAGATTTTGTTAACCTTATCGAAAAGTACGAGCATGAATTGACAAATTGATCGAATGATATTGCAAAATAGGTTATTACACTGTTATCAAATGATGTCACTGCATTAAATTTAGATATTTTCAGAGTAGAAAAACAGCATTGCCTACCCTTGTCTCTTTAGATAAAATATGTTGTAGTAAAATGGAAGCACGTATGTATTTCTTCTCTTTAAAATTGAATTCAGTATCTAGATTCCCTCCCTCGGTCTGATATGACAGTGAACTTAAAACATATTCGATAATTATTACGGTGTAAAGAACGTTGAATACATGTTTCGATGTAGTTATCTTTAAATATCTTACTGTCAGTGTATTTTTATACTAGTAAAAAATTCGTATTTACTCAGCTTTAAGATTCGTTTGAATGAAAAAGAAATACTTATCGATTCCATCATATCTTTTATTTCCTATTTTACCTTCGACAGTTCAATCTCTTCAAATGTCGGTTTTTTTAAGCCTCTTTTCGGTCCATTTTGAAGAATTTTTTCTAAACGTTTTTGACAAACTTTTGCATAAATTGATATTAATACGTCAGATGTATCAGCATCATCATTTGTCTGTGATAATATATAACGGTCAAGTAATATTTGAAATTTACTTGTTGGTGGAAAAAATGAAAGACAAATAGCTAAAAAAAAAAGAATAAATAAATTCTTAAATTTAGATTAGTTTTATTTCTTTTTCCATTACCTAATAATTCCCAGCCACGTTGTAAACTTTCATTATTATAATTTGAAGTTGTTTGTTTAATTAATTGTAAATAAAGTTCATCACGTATTGATGGTAAACTCCAACCTTTTGTTGTTAATTCTAAACATGTATTTAATGATGCAATTTGTTTAGATTTTCTATCTCCCATATATATTTGTATAAGTTTAAATATTTCTGGTGCTTCTTTTTTAAGTATTTTATCTATTGTACGTAATAATGGTTTTGTTATACCTTCTTTTGACCATGATAATAAATTATCTTGTGTTAAACGTTTACTAAATAAACCACGTTTATGTATATTTAAACTAAATACATCTGATTCAATTTCATTTAATATTATTTCTGGAAATTTTTTTATTGATGATGAAATACACTATTTAATATAAATAAAGATTTTTTGTTTTTATTTAATTCAATTGAATAATATTTACTTGTTTATTAATAGATTTTTTATTTTTATCATTGAAACGAATTGAAATAGGTCGAGTTAAACTTGATGATGAATTAATACTACTTGTATCATGAGAATAGTTCATTGCTATTATTAAAAAAAAAACACACAGTTTTTGTAAATAATTAATACATCTTAGATAAATATTTCTTACAATGAGATGTTATTGAAGATGAATTTGACTGATTATCATAATATTTAGGCAAAATAGGTGATGAAAGTGTTGATGTATTTGAATTAGTACTACATTTATTAATAATATTAGAATTGATTTTATTATTGTCTAGAAAAGCAGAAAATAATTTTTGTTAGATTCTATATATGATTGAAAATAATCTTTTAGATATAAAGAATCTTGTACGATTAGAATTCAATTAAAGAAAACTAAATTATTCGTCTGAATAATCTTACTAATAAGTTAAAGTAATAAGACAGACTTAAGAACGCATGAAATCATTCAGAAATTTACCATTATTAGTCATTTCGTTTTGTTGAAAATTGAGATTAAGTGGATTAGTTGTTGAATGAAAAAGAAATTCTAAAAACAAAATAGCATTTTTATTTTCTTCATTTCTCTTATGATTAATAGAATAAAATATATTACTCTTACCATCATTACATGTAACAAATTGTTTCATCATAATATCTTTTTTATTTTTTAATGTATGAATATCATTTTTATTAATATTAATTGTTTCATTACTTGGAAAATATTCATTTGATTTATTTAAATAAGTTTGAGAATTATATATAATTGAATCTTGTTCAGATGAACTATTTGATGATGATAATGAAAATGTTAATGTTTGACATTTTTTAATATCATTAATACGAATATATGTATTACGTAATGATCCATCATTTGTTTTTATTTGTATATTAACATAATTTGGATTAGTACGTGGTTGTTTTTTTCGTATATTATTACGTTCACATGATGAACGAGTTAAATTTGTTGAATTTATTTTATTATTATTATGAAATAATTCTAATGATGGAGTACTTATATGACGAAATATATTTGATGATTGATGTTGATTATGTAAAATTGAATCTTTTGATGTATTTTTATATTGATTGAAATTATCATTTGGTATTATTTGAAATTTTGATGGAAGTTTTAAATGAATACTTTGAGAACGTTTTGTATGTAATGATTGTTCTGAAGAATTATTTATTGGATAATTATCATGTGCATTATTAATAAAATGTTGAGTTGTTTTATTATTTAATGTATTATGAATTGGATTAGTTAGATTATCATATGTTGATTTTATATTTTTTATATTATTTAAATTCATTGAAAATGTTGCTGATGAGGAAATCATTGTATTTGGATGATCAATAGTAGCTGTTCGATGAATAGACTTGAATAAGAAAAAAAGAAAATTTTAATATTATAAGAAAATCGATTTACTTGTTGTGTTTTTGAATGAAATGATGGTGTAGAAATTTTTAATTTTGTTTCTTCTGGTGTTATATGAAGACCTTGTAAAGATATTTGTTTCGATTTATTGGATATATTATTTGTTTTAGTTAATTGTTGAACCGTATGATTGATAGTTGATGTTGGTGAAGTAATTATTGTTTGTTCATCTTTAGATTCTGTATTTTCTTTGATCATCTTGTATGTATATATATATATATATGTATAGGAAAAAAAAAGAAATAAATATGTTGATAGAATTGACCATGATCATGTCAGTCAATATAAAAGACAAAGAAGAAAAGATTTACATCATCATCTATATTATACATAGAATATATCTTTCATGAAGAAAGTCAATGATGATTAATATCTAACACATGTTTTTTTTTCTTTTGTTTTATTCATCTTATATGAATCAATAAAACAGATAAATTTATTATATAATTCGATTTATATACCTGTAATTTAGCTAAAGGAATTATATCAGCGTGTAATGGTCGTTGCCAAACAGTTCTTTGATTTTTTGCGTTATAATAATAACTACGTTTAGTACTAACATCAAATAATTCCCACCATTGATTTTCATCTGTACGTTTACTAGAATAAATTAATAAAAACAAAAAGAATGGTATTAGATATAATATAATGCTGAAATCTTCTAATAATATTGTATATATAGAATATTTGGACATTTTATTTATTCATATTGTATCATATTCTATTGTTTAAGTATACACTTGTTTTTATTACTTTTTAGAAGCAACAAAAAAAGTAATCAAGGTTATATATATTTATATGTTTTTTTTCATAAACGAAGGCAGAAGATGAGAATGTTTACTCTCAAGAAACTGATTACATTAGACAATTTGATTATATTGCCTGTCTAGTAAATACACCATGATATTAGTCCATTTGTTAATTGATATTCTTTTCTTTTTTTACTAAACAAATAATTCGTATAGACAGATAGACAAAAGGATTTACTTCTTTTCTATTATTATTATTATGTATGCATTTACATCTTGACACGAAAACAAAACATCCGTACAAGTACTAAAAAAATATTATGATCGTACTACTGTAGTAGAGTATATTATGACATGTGTTCATTTGTACATATGCGTGTGTGTATTTAAATTTGTCATCTTTTTTTTTCTCACATCACATATTGACTTGACCTTTTGCTTGTTCATTCTTTTGTTCGTTAATCAAAGAAAAAAATATATATATATAAATGATTGCTTTTTGTTAAGTAGATTTTCAAAAAAAAAATAAATAAATTTAATAAGATAAAGAAATTAATTTTTTATATCAATATTTAAAACTTACATTTTAGCATTAGTTGGTGCTTCCCAAACACATTCACCAGTTATAAGATTGGCATACATTATGTCCTTGGATTTTGGTTCGATAATTTGAACCCACTCAAGTCTAATAAAGAGATAGTAATAAAATGGCATACATATTCATATTTTCCTTTTGCCTTTTTTTTTTAAATGAGAAAAATAATAATAATCAATAATTTTACCTTTCTTCCATGTCTTTTTTCGTGTCGTACTGAAGATATATATATGAATGAATAACTAGCACCTTGATAAGAAATATATTATTAATAATGAAGAGGCACACACATACAAATTGTCACATGAGCCATCGTCGACAATGTCGTCGCATGATTTGTCGACGACAACTACAAGTTTATATATTAAGAAAATCTATTGAAAAATAAAAAGAAAACTAAATAAACGAAAGTTACTTATAAATGAATAATGATGAAATAAAGAGAGAAACATGATGATATTCCATTGAGAAATTAACAGACAAATAAATATAAAAGGTTATTAATGTAATCAAGACCAATAACGAATGCACATAGGTCAAAAATTTAATGGAAAAATGAGCGATATTTTATTATCAATAGTATCAGAAAAAGTGACAACTGAGAATAAGCTTCAGTTAAAAGAATAATACAATAAATATCTGCTTTCTATCATTGATTTATCTGTTCAACCAAACGAATATAATGATAATTCAGATCTAAATAAGGAATTTTCTGTCTCTCTCTCCTTTCTCTCTCTCTTTCTTTCGGTCACAGACATACAGTAACGGAAAGAACGTTTGCCTTTAGAAGTGCTCAATCGTCACGATCTTATAATATACATACTTGTCTAGCTATGTAGGCAGTAGAATGAGGAAACAGCTAGTAAGAAAGAAGAACAGAATAAAGAAAAATAGGTCATCAAACCATCGCTTATTTATCGGACATGCGATTACATTCATCACTCCTTATACGTAATCATCTGACCGACTTGTCTTCCTGTTTCTTTCTTTATAAGAAACAATAGATGTGTGAAAAGAAACATCAAATAACCAGAATACTAATATAAATAAATAAGAAACAGATTTGTCTTGTATCATAAAGTAAATGATATGGAACAAGAAAAATCTTTACTCACACATTATTAAACAATAATAAATAAAGTAGAAGAAAAAAAAATGATTTCTGATAAACATTTAACTATGATTGAACCAAACAATTCTATACAAATGATAGAAAGAATAAGAGACATATAGAAAAAAAAAAGGTGAGAGAAACGATGATCTGTCATAGGCCAATAATACACATAGAATATACGTGGTGGCGTTAGAAGACGTTTTTTAATTATCCACTATTTCTTATTAAAATATACAAAAAACAGATGATATTTAACCTCTATTGTTTAAATTTACTTACATTATCACATCATTTATAGTAGAAAAATAAAAAGTATGTATGCAAAACACTTATAAATATATACTTATTCTTTTCTTTGTCTTGCTAAATCAAGTAATGAGATTTACAGATGATTGAATACATTTAATGTATTTAAAATCGTAATTATAGTTGTCTACATACAATCATTTTTTTCTAGAAAATTAGTTATGATTATTTAAAAAAAGTCATTATATGAAATGTAATGTTCTATGTAATATCAAACGACCAATTGAATCCTTTCATTTGAAAAAAAAATCCCGCCAAATATAATATCCGTTAGTGTTTAGAATATGACAAATATTTGATAGCCATATTACTTCAGTCTATATGATTTTTTTCTTTTTATTTAACATATTTCTCATGATCATTTTTATCGAATATGTTTTATAGTTATCGACCTTTTGACAAAGGACAATTTAGCGAACTCGTTTTTTTTTTCATCTATTGAAATAAAAGTATAAGAAAAAGTAAATAATATAAAGTTCATCTCTTTATTTCTTTGATCATATTGAAATAGCAACATCTTGACATTTACCAACAGATTTTCTAAATATGTTTCTTTTCTTTTGTTATTTTGAGTGAATAACAGACACAATATATGAATAAATTAAATCATATATAGATGATAAACTTAATCTATATAAACTATATGTATATATATGAAGTCTACTTTGTGTTATGTGATTAAAATGAGCTTTTATTATTATCTATGAAATAAGATATTGAATATTTGTTTTTTTTTAAACTATTGTTTGATTATTATGAAATATATTGCCAACAAATTATAGATAAACAAAAAAAAAAGGAAAATCTTAATCAATTGAAATTAGATCATTTTATAAAAAAATTTATATTAATTTTTTTTCGAAAAATCAGTAAAATTAAATCTTATCATATATGATTATTACCTTTAATGAAAAAAGAAAAATATATAAACTATGCTTTACCATTCAGTAATAAGGAACTTCAGTATCTATTTAAATCAAAATTAAGAGAAGCATTATAATAACAAAAGAATATTCAATTTAGTTTCTATGTTTTTTATAGATTCAAATGTCGTCATTGCTAAAAAATACCAGATTGATATCATCGACTAGAGAAAACTTTTAGGATTTCTTTTTTGATCGTTGAACAAAGTCATATTTATATCACATTGGAATATAAAAATGATCATTATCGTCAGAACTAGAGATAATAGTATTGTTGAAATGGTATATTCTCGATAAATTACTATTGAAAAAGACATGTTCTATCCTGTTATATTTTATAATATGAATAGAAATATTTTCGAAATACGACGTGTCGGAGAAAAGAAAAGAATATAGAAAAATATAACTAGTTAAACAAAGAATGATGGTCAGTAAGAGACACGTCGTATATGTATGATTATATATATACTTATAGATATATTTAAAGAAAGAATTACAATATAATAGACGTATATACGTCGAGTACAACTAATAAGTGAATGTTTTCAAAATAATTTCATTATTTATTCGAATTAAATCAAGTATGTCGAATGATATTTCATCTACATTACCAACAACTATAGAAGATATTAATGATACAAATACACGTCGAGTTACATTAACTCGTACAGGTGTGGCTGCTCTATTCGCTCAATCATCTTATGATAGTGCTGAACAGATATCGACTTCAAATTTAACACGTCCTAATCGTGAATATCGACCTCCACCAACCACTCGTTCATGGTTAACATCAAATTCTACAACATCAAATAATTCAATCAGTAATTCATTTCGATCTACAGGTTCATCATCAGCAACACAACGATCATCTTTATTTCGATATGTTGTTCAACGTTCATCATCATTTGCTACAACTACTGTTTCACAAGCTATGTCAAATACTCGTCGTCACACATTAAAACAGTTACGTTCTATTTGTAATCAACATGATAAAGTTTCATCAATTGATGTTGATGTTGAACCAGTTGCATCAATAACCGATTGTTTACAAGCACCATCAATTGCTGCCGTTCAAATTTGTCGTTCGATATCAATGCCTAATACAGTTGCTAAATATCGTCAACATTATGAACAACATATATTAGTTGAAAGTGGAAGAAAACCTATATAAATTTGTTTCTTTTTCTTCTTCGTTATATAATATTATGCTATGAACTTCTATATATTTCTTTTTCTTCTTAACTTATTTTTTGTTTTTTTTTTGTCTTGTTGTTGTAAATAATTGAACTTTAAAACAAAACTATAAATATATATACATATTTATCTATAAATTATAAAAAAAAAATGAAATGATATATCAATTGCAAATATATGTTTTTTTTTATATCTTTAATGTTATATATATATATATATATAAGGAAATGGGTTTAGTTCCGATTCTAATTCCGTCAAACGGAAACTGTCAGCGGAAGTTTTTCCGACAAGGACATATAATTTATATTAAATCGAAATCTAATTTGATAGAATATGATTATTTTTATTTTCTTAAATATCATTTGTCAATTTAAATTTTAATTGAAATATATAAAAAATAAAATCGATTTTATGTCAATTTTTATTTGGCAATGCCTGAATAAATTTATTTTGCTTGTTTAATATATTACAAAAAAAAAAAGAAAAGAAATAATATTGCCTATATATAAGCTGAAGATTATTCATATACATAGGAAACAATCATGGCAACTAGGAAAAAAAATTCCAAACCAAAATAATAAGCTTGATTGATAAAATTCGTTTAGAGAATAAAACATGAATTAATTTTATTCTTGATTGTCATAAATACGTACAAGTCCATCACGACAAATTGAATAAATTTTATTATTAAATATTTTTCCATTAAGAACAGAATCATCTGCACCCGTATAATCACAGACATGAAATTGTAATGTATCCGACATAGTTTTTAATTCATCTTTATTATATTCAAAACAACTACCATCACTTGTTGTTGTTAATATACCTCCATTATCTTTACTTGGAATAATACATGTTATTTTTCCTCTTTGTTCTTTCCATGAATGAATAGGTATATCATTTAAATTTCGTATATCATAAATACCAATTGTGGATTGTTCAGTACCATAAATAAGTTGATTTAATTCCGATAAATAACAAAGTGTACTAATAGGTGAACCAATATTAATTTGATTAATGATATTTTTAGAATTTTTCTCATTTAAATTATAAAAACGAATTGAACCATCATTACAACCACAAGCTAATAATGATGAATTAGTTAAACTGATACAATTAATACTATTATCTAATTCAGCTATTTTATTTATTTGATCATTTTTTTTAATATCCCATAAAAGAACAGAACCATCATTTGATGCACTTAATACATGTTGCTGATTAAGTGCAATAACATCATTAATACGTGAACGATGACCACTTAATGTTACATCACTTATTTGATTATTATCTTTATCAAGTGACCAAACTTTAACACGCATATCAGCACCGCCAGAAACAACAGCAAAATCTAAATAGAAAAATAAATATAATAGATTGAATTTAAATATAATGATTTTACCTGATGGAAAGAATCGACTTATATAAACATCTTCGATATGACCTTTGAGTTTACGTCGTATTTCACCTAGAAAATAAATTTTATATATTTTATTTATATTTAATTATTTATATTTACCATTTTCAATATTCCATATAGTAATTTTTCCATCACTTAATGCTGTTAAACCAATACCACCTGAACTGATATCAAACCAATGTGGATAAATTGATATTTTTGTTTGTTGTGTTTGATTTTTTGGAAGTTCAGGTACATTAATTAATGGATCTAAATCATTATTAATTTCATCATCGTCATGTTTACCAGCTGTAGAAAATGTTTTTATTGGTCCTAAATATAATATTATTATTTAAAATTTTAAAATAAAATACAAATAGAAAATATGTTTTTACCTTGGAACGTATGAGTAAAATCAGTATCTCGAATTTTAACACGTAATTGTTGTTGAGTTTTATCGATATCAGATGATTGAAAATTATCACTTGATGATGTCTTATAAACTTTAGCTTCTGCATCTGTTAATGCTTTAATTGAACAAACACCATGAACATTTTGTGTAACACGTGATATACTAGCACTGCCTGATTTAAATTCAAGCCAAACATCAACAGGTAATGTATTGGATTTTAGATGAACAGACCAATCAGGTTGTATAATAATACGTGGATGTATTGCTACTTTATTTAAAATACTAGAATTAATCTCAGTAGTCATTTCTGATTCAAAATCTAAAGATATGACAACCAATCTATTATAATAGTTTAAACTGATGGTTGCCCACCATTCTTTTCAATTTTTTACTCACAAGATAAACAAAAAAAACAAAAAAGAGAACAATATGTATGTATGTCTGACATTATCGTGTAAAAAAAAGCAGACAAGAATAAGAACAATGAAGAAGAAGAAAAATGTTGCCTGTCATGATGCAAAAAATGACAACAAGAAAAAAAAAATAGGACAAATACGTACAAGCTAAGTGTGTGAATGATTTTGTGTTTTTTTTTTGATATACATCAATTAGTCACAGTACGAACAAATACAAACAAAAAAAAAAACAATCAATTGAATAGTATATTTATATGTATACTATCAAAGAAAAAGAAGAAAAAGAAATAGGGAGCAAAAAAAACACGAATCGAGACAAATATAAGAATCAAAAAAAACCAAACAAATAGCGCAATACTTTCTTGTTTTTTTATTTTTCTTTAATGTTTATTATTACTCAATTAATAATGAATAAACAAAAAATGAATTTTATTTAATCATCACCTTCCGATTCATTATCATCATCATCATCGTCATCATCATCATCCTCATCGTGGCGTTGATCACCATTATTATTATTATTATTATTCGTAGAATTTGTGTTAGCTGTTGTTAAAGTTTGATAAGTCTAACGAATCGAAAAAAAAAAGATAAAATAAAATATTATTTACTTGACTCATTCTTTACCTGATGTTGAAGATGTTGTTGTAATTGTTGTTGTTGTAATGCTTGAAATTGTTGCATTTGAACCTATAGATAAAATAAAAATTCTTATTGTTTCCTTTTATCAATTAAATATAAAAACTTAAAGCTGTAATATGAGAAGAAGTAAGCACACGCATACACACGGATATATAAATATATATATATATCGGATACAAAGATAAGAGATGTAAGAAGCAAAGCAGTATATAAGGAAATAGAATACTTACTCATGATTATAATTATATATTCAATGAGTATCAAGAAAAAAAGAAAAATCAGTTCGTTTTTTTTTTGTTTATCAATTGTTTTCTTTTTCTATCTTGTTGGGTTTTTTTTTGTTATGTACACACAAGACAAGAACACCAAACATAAAATAATTGACAACAATCCTTTTTTTTTTTTTAAATAAAAAACAAACACAAAAGAAAAGAAAAGAAAACAAACCGGAAGAACAAAAAATGCTGATGGTTGATGTTGATATACTAATTATTTATCAATGACATTTTATCTTTATATACACATGTACACTAATTATCAGGTTTATAAAATAAAAAAAAAGGAAGAGAGATTCATCTGTCATATATATGTATATCCTTATATATATACACATGTGAATGGCAATAAATAAAAATTGATGACTGCTTTTCAATATATTTAATATGGAAGAGAAAGAAAAAGAATGAGTATGAATATATGTGTGTGTGTGTGCATACTACTTCTAATGCTCACTAATATCCTACATTATTATGCGGCATTGGTAACGAATAACCATTATAATGAGGAAAAAGTGAGGCTGCTAAACCATTATCTTGAAAATTGTTCATTTGAGCAAAAGCCTATAAAGAAAATTGCAAATAAAATTAATCAATCAATCAATTCTATTAATTACTTGTGGTTGAAAAGATTGCATCGGATTAAATGATGGTAATTGGTATGATGCAGAAGAGTACTGTTGCTGCTGTTGTTGTTGTTGTTGTTGCTGCTGCTGTTGTTGTTCTTGTTGTTGTTGTTGTTGTTGTTGTTGTTGTTGCTGTTGTTGTTGTTGTCGCTGTTGCTGTTGTGACTAGATAAAAGCAAGAGAAAATTTCGATTATAGAATAAGATAGAAATAATAATAATAATAAAAAAAAAATCTTCATTTACATCTTGATGTATTCTGACTTGTTGATCGGAGTGATGTGGTTGTTGTTGCTGTTGTGTTAGCGCCTGAGATGATGAATTTGATTTAGCGGCTTTTTTATTAGCTAATCTAAAATCATTCATTTCCTAATAATAATAATACAAAAAAGAAAAAATAATAAATGATATAAAAAATCAATTAATCATAACTGACTTTTTCATATCTTTCTTTATCTCGTTGTGCTGATTCTTCATAAATTTGTTTTCCTTCAGGTGCTGTATGATTCCAACGATCACCCAATTCTTTAGCAATTTCACCAACAGATAAACTCGGATTTAATGCTTTTAATTTAGGACGTTCTTCTTTACAATAATGAAAAAAAGCCGATCTAAAAAAAAAATTTATTTCTTTTAAAATTACTTGCTTTTTTTTATCCTTACAATGGTCGTTTTGGTGCCAATGGATCTTTTTTCTTCTTTTTGCGTTTTTCACCGGGTTGATAAGCTGCCATTTCACGTTCAAATCGTTGTTTATCTACTTCAGCTTGTGCAGCAAATTTAGATTTTTCATTATCAGTCATTGTCTATTAAAATAGAGACAATAAATAAAAAAAAAAGAAAAAAAAAATATTTTGTTTTTCTTTTCTTTCATTCTCTAATATAAATGTTCGCACAACTACTCACTTAATCCTATATAATTTTTCTGTTATTTGTCCTTGATCAAAGAAAGTATGAAAAAAGAGTATAATAGAATTGATTGAGAAATGAAAAATGTACGAAGTTATTATTTAATTATATCAGAAGAAATTGATGATTTTTTTATTAATTCTATTATGATTTTAGTCTGACATATATAATCAAAATGTTCGTTTAAAAGACAATAGTTTTAGATCTTTTATCATTCTTAAATTGATATATATTTTCATTAAGAAGAATTTTCAGTTTTTCTTACCTTCCATTTTTCTGCACATTTCTTTGAAAATTCACTAAAATTAGCATTTTCATTTGGATACGCTTTTCTATGTTCATCACGACATTTTTGTACAAAAAAAGTATATGCACTCATTCGACCTTTTGGTTTATTCATTTCTTTAGGTGGATGAGAATGTTGATGATGATCACGATTTTGTGTTGATGTTCCTGTTGATTGTGGAATTAAATGATGAACTTGTTGTGGTTGTGGCATCATATGTGGTAATGATGCTTGTTGTTGTTGTGGATGATAACTAAAAAGAAAATAATATGAAATATATTTCTATTATTATTAATATAAAATATATCTTTTTTTTTTCTAATTGACAATAATAAAAAAATGTTACTATTTATCTATTCTTTTGTTTACTCACTACATTTGCATTTGTTGTATTTGTTGTTGCTGTTGTGGCACTATCATCGATTGATAATATAGTGCAGAAGTCATTTGTAAAGATATATTAATAATGTATTACATCGATAATTATTCGATCTGTAATCGAAGGATTTTTTTATTAAATATCATCTATATTATATGAATTCGAACATCATCATCATATTATCACTCAATGTATATAGATATAGAAAAACTAAATTAGACAACACCCATAACTTTTCTCTTCGTATTCTGACACATGTGTGCATGTGGCAATAACGATAATGGGACACGCGTTATACATGTGTATTATAGCATCAACAGGGGAGAAAAAAACATTGAAGAACATGCGCAGACCCAAACGTATGTATTAAAGAAATAACACGTCATATTGTTCGTTTTTAATAGAAAAAAAAAGAAAAAAAATCGAAGGGAAAAAACGGCATTCTAGATGACGGCATGGCAATGTATGTAGAATGCGACGACATCGACGAAAGGTCCCCTTCTTTTCTCTCTCCTCTCTTCTTTCTCCTTTTTAATCGATTTTCACTGTTCTCTCTTTCTATATTTGTGCGTTAGCCTCGGCCACATCAATGTATATAATTATTTCTTGTTTCGTTCGTAAGAGAAAAAAGAAAAAGAAAAAGAAATGATAGAGAGAAAAGAGATTGTTCTGTTCTTAGCAAATCAAGAGTATGCCCTCTCTCAATTTTTTTTCCTCTCTCTCGTTCGTCCGACAACAGAACAGAGAAAAACTCAATTAATCGCGGGTATATACATATAGATAGGTTTGAAAGTTTGCCGGACACGTTCGCCAAGGGTCAAGTAGAGTGAGAATGACGAGAAGGAAGAGAGAAAGAGTGAGAGAGAGAGAGACGAGCAAATAGATGAACGACCCTGATGATTTATCGCCTATTAATTTCGGGTCAGACATTAAAATAAGTTTTTTTTTTAATATTCTTTTGGAAATTAAGAAGAACGATAAAAAGAGAAGAAAGAAAAAGAAAAAAGAAATAACCTCGAATGACAACAAATAATGATCATAAAAATGATGAGCAACGACAGTCGATTGTCAAAAGTAATTCTCCTTTAACTAGTTTTTCTTTTTTTTTTTTTCATATCTTCAACAAGCTGATGAGAAAGAAAAATGTCATGTAGAGAATGTCACTAACGAATAGAAAGGTTATGCGAAATGTAAACAATGAATAAACGCAAATATATCGATCTAAAATATATATATATCTTTTTATTGGTCCAACTAATAGTGACAGCTACTTGACAAATGATTGCCAAAGTCTTTTAATCATACAAATAATCGTTATTCACAATCAATTAGAAAAACGAAGTAGACAATTTATACTATGAATATTGTATATTTCCATACCAGTAATTATATATATATAATAGAATAAAATCTATTTGAAAATTAATCCTTTATCCTTACCCAGATGCTATTTGCATTTGTTGTCGATCAGATAATTGCATAAGTGGAAAATGTTGATGTGGATGCATACCGTCAACAAATGGTGAAAACATGAAGAATAGATGTACAAAATCAAAATAATAATAACAAAAAGAAAGAAAACAAAGAAAAAAAAATCACCAACAATAATAATAACAACAATTTTTTTTTCTTTTTTTCTTTTAATAATCTAAATAATAAAGAAAAAAAAACGGAAAAGAAATTTATTTAAATAAATAATTTATTTCTTTACTTATTGATAACAACAAATCAAAACTAAAATTTGTCTTTTTCCTTTCTTTCTTTAAATATTCAGTTCATCGATTTTCGTTCTCAAGAATTCTATTGCTTAAATTAAATAACCAATACAATAAAATATATAATGCATAACTATGATAAGAAAAATAAAAACAAAACAAAACAAATCATTTCTTTATTTTAAATTTAACCTTTTAAAAAATAAATTAGAATTTTTTTTGTATATTAATATAGAAAAAAAAAAATTTAAATAAATAATAAATAATATTAAGAAGAAAAAAAACAAACAATTGCTATTAGTTTTATTTCTATCAACATATTTACGCAATAAACTTTCAATAAAAAGAATATTCATACTCTTGGTTAGTATTGCTTAATACAATACACCATGAGTTCCAAACATGATGGTAAGTTTTTTTATTATGAAATTTTGGATTTGATTTGATTTTTCTTTAAATTGTAGCTGTTGAAGCTCAATCGAAAGCTATGCGTGATGAACGTCGAAAAGAAGAAGATGAAGCTCGTGGTACTCGATTTGGTAATGAAATTCTTGATACAGATGTTTATGGAGGCAATACTCGAGCTGGTTATTTAAATTATGCACCAGGAAATAATGATGAAGATGTATGTTTATTTATTATTTTGTTTAAATTTTTTCTTTTCATTATAATTATTTTTAGGATGAAGATGAAGATTATCAAACATCTTTAACAAATATGAGATTAAAACAATATGGACCAACAGCTGATATTTTACAAAATATTCCAAATATTGATCGAGTAAAAAAAATAAATTTATTATTATTTTTTTTCAATTTATTTTAATATATATATATATATGATTGATTTAGAATCATGATCCATTAGCTGAACATCGTCGACCAACAATTGCTGATCGAGAAAATGAATATCAAAAAAAACGACGTATGGTACAAGGAGTTATATCACCTGAACGAGTAGATTATTTTGCTGATGGTAAATAAAAAATATCTTTGTTCTTTTATTCTTTATTATTATTATTTCCGTGTAAGATATTGAATTAGATGTTTTTTCAAGAGGTTATTTCTGATATTGAGTTGATTTTTATAGGCGTTTGGCTACATGGATACACATCATCTACATATATATGACTTTTCTATTAATTAAAAAAAAAAGGTGTGAATATATAGTAAACGCCTGTTTAATTAATTAGAATCTTAGCTTATTTTTTAGACATTAAACGATTATCAACGTGCTGTTTGATCGCAACGTTGACAATCATCTTGCTTGAAATGAGCTCGAGCATGGTACAGATACTACTATAATAAAAGAATATAAATATATTAAAAAGAAAAAAATATTTCCTTTTTCTTTTCTATAAAGTATTTCTTGATATGTATCCAATGACAAAAAAAAACACGAGGTAGTATTTATCAATAATGGTGGGTTTTTTTTATTCTTAATTTTTATATTAAAATTCTTCTTTTATTATTTTGTTTTTATATAAAACTTATTTATTAATTATTTAAATTGAATTTATTTAGGTGGAAAAACACCAGATCCACAGTCGAAAGCACGTAGTTATGCAGAAATTATGGGTGAAGTTGCTATACGAAATGCAAAAGTAAAATTTATTTTAATTAATATTTAGAAAAAATATAAATATATGATATTTTATTTTTCTTTCTTTTTCTAGGTTGATACAAGAAATCAATTAGCAGAAAAAGCAAAAGCAGCTGAAAGTCAAAATAATGCAGGAACTAATGGTAGTGCATCTACAATGGGTGAAAAACGTCGACGACGATGGGATCAAACAGCGCCTACTGATGATACTGATCCAAAAGCAAAAAAAACAGCTTATGATGAAGTAGGACAATTATTTTATTGTTTTTACATATATATATTGATTTTTTTCTTTATTATATTTCAGGCAGTAACACCAGCTCATCGAATGTGGGATGCTACACCTGCACCTGGCCAATCATTTGATGAAACACCAATGGCTTCGCGAACACCAGGCGCTGAAACACCACATCATTCAGCTACACCATCAAATAAACGTAATCGATGGGATGAAGTAAGTCAATATCTTGATTTTTATTATTTATATATATTTTTTTTACTTTGTTTTTTCTTTATTAATCTAGACTCCACGTACTGAACGAGGTAAAAATGATTTTTCTAAATAGAATTTTTATTGTTTTAACTCATTTTGTTTTTTTTTATTTAGAAACAATAAGTTCTGGTTGGGCAGAAACACCAAAAACGGATCGTGGTGGTATGGATGATGCTGATTATATTATACGATCTACTCCTACACCTTCAACTGATAAACGTCGTTCACGTTGGGATGAAACACCAGCTAATGCAACAACAACAAATGGTGCTAGTTTTACACCAGTTACAAAAGAAATTGGTGTTGCATCAACTCCACGTACATCTAGTGGTTTTACACCAGGTATGACACCAATTATTGCAACACCTGTTGGTCCACGTGCTCTTAATATGGCAACACCAACACCAAGTCAAGTTCCAATGACACCTGAACAAATGCAAGCTTATCGTTGGGAACGTGAAATAGATGAGCGTAATCGTCCATTATCTGATGAAGAACTTGATGCAATGTTTCCACCAGGTTATAAAGTTTTACCACCACCAGCATCTTATATACCAATTCGAACACCAGCACGTAAATTAACAGCAACACCAACACCACAATCAACATTATCAGGTTTTCATATCCAAGAATCAGCACATGGACAAAATAGTCAATCAAGTCAATTACAAGAATATCAACCATCAGGAAATTTACCTTTATTAAAACCTGATGATTTACAATATTTTGATAAATTATTACAAGAAGTTGATGAAGAAGCTTTAACACCTGAAGAACAAAAGGAAAGAAAAATAATGAAATTATTACTTAAAATTAAAAATGGTACACCACCTATGCGTAAAGCAGCATTAAGACAAATAACTGATAAAGCACGAGAATTTGGCGCTGGTCCATTATTTAATCAAATTTTACCATTATTAATGTCACCAACATTAGAAGATCAAGAAAGACATTTACTTGTCAAAGTTATTGATAGAATTTTATATAAACTTGATGATCTTGTTCGTCCATATGTACACAAAATTTGTGTTGTTATTGAACCACTTTTAATTGATGAAGATTATTATGCACGTGTTGAAGGACGTGAAATTATTTCAAATTTAGCTAAAGCTGCTGGTTTAGCAACAATGATATCAACAATGAGACCTGATATTGATAATTTAGATGAATATGTACGTAATACAACAGCACGTGCTTTTGCTGTTGTTGCATCAGCACTTGGTATACCAGCATTATTACCATTTTTAAAAGCTGTTTGTAAAAGTAAAAAATCATGGCAAGCAAGACATACAGGAATAAAAATTATTCAACAAATTGCTATTTTACTTGGCTGTGCTATTTTACCACATTTAAAATCATTAGTTGAAATTATTGAACATGGTAAAAATAAATAAAAAATGAATTTTTTTTTTGTTTAATTTATTTTTTATTTTTTATTTTAGGTCTTATTGATGAACAACAAAAAGTACGAACAATTACAGCATTGGGTATTGCAGCATTGGCTGAAGCAGCAGCACCATATGGAATTGAATCATTTGATACTGTACTTAAACCATTATGGAGTGGTATTAAACAACATCGTGGAAAAGTAAGCAAAAAATTTGTTTTATTTTTACATCCATTATGAGAAAGTTGTGCTTAGACAATAGTGTCGTAACTGAATGAAGGCGTAGTTTCCTAGAAAAACTTTTGCCTGGCTGCCCATTCCCCCTCTTTTCGATTATAAATCCTCTTTTTCTGAGGAAAACCTAGTTTGTTATGGATAATAATTGACAATGTCAGTCGATTTGGATGAATCAGTATATTTCCAAGCAAGGGGAACAATAAAAAGGTTCAAAATTATTCTCCGAAATGTATCATAAGAACCAAATAGGCAATAATTTTTATTGAAATTGTTTTTTAGTAAATTTTCTTTCCATGTAACATATTGGTTTAGCTAAAAGAAATATTAATTAAAGTTGAAATTTAAATATACGAAAGCAAATTACGATAGAATTGTTGACGTACAAACAGAAAACTTTCAAATTAAATGATTGAGTCCACTGAGATAAGCCTTTTCAACCCGTTGTGTTTAAAGCTTAAATAATCAAAAAGACATCTTCCAATCTGAGCTTCAATACGGTTTCCAATGTTTGAAATCCGACAATTTCCACTCCAGAATGGGCAATATGCCTGGAAGTGATTGAATTTGCTCGGATGAGGATGTTGTTTCTACAGGATAACTAGCTAGCACAATATAGACAACTTGATTTCAACTAATAAAGTTTTGATAAATTTTAATAAAAACTCATCACATCACGTAACTTTTCTGACATAAGATTTTCTACATCTTTAGTAAAATTTTATGAAAAATTGTCAAAACTCAATCGTATCGTGCTGAGAAATTAAAATTTTTTCAAGTAGAATTTTTTGCATGTCAGTAAATTTCAACTGAATATTGAATTATTTCGAATCTGCAGAGTTGGTCACAACTGGTTTTTTTTTGAAAGAGCACTTCTGCTCACAGCAGGAACTGGTCATGAATTTGAGAAAGAAACTTTGCAACTTTTTTTTACTGAACTGAATCTATCATATGTTCTTGTCTCATAAATATGTGTGAGCCACTGTGTCTTCTTCCGTTTTTCTGTCTTTCTGCGCTCACAATATCACAAAGTGAACGGATTTTCGAACTTCTATTTAGGGTGTTGTAACGACAAATAGGGATGAGTGCCTGTCTGTGCCATTCGGCACAACGTTTATTTGGCTAGTTCACCATTCCAAGTGTGTCCTTTCTCTTCTTACACGCGCATTTTATAGATACAGATACAGGTCAGGCGGTCACACATGAGGATAAAGAGATAGGGTCAGCCCGTGGTGAATAGGTCAGGCAGGTGAAACATAACGGGCACTGACCGTTACAGATGTAGTCTGTGTTTAATCTATATTAGCGATACTTCGGTTCCTCTACATTTGAAGCTCACAGCAATCTTTTTTTGCATGATAGAAGCAAAAAACTAAATCTCTTTTTCTACGAACTATCGGTGGGATGCCAGACTTTTGTTATTTTTGGCTAAACTGGCTTATTTCTGGTTTTGATTTCACTTCGATCATTCATATGATGATGATGATGATTTTAAGATTTGATCCTACTCTGTAAATTGACATTGTCAATATCGCATTCAAATTTTTTGACATTATTGAAAACTGAATATGTTTCTTTTCATAAAAAATGCGAGATCTATATTATTTCTTATTACAAAAAAAATGTAAGAATACTTTGTTGATATCTACATTCTTGTAGACCTTGTCAAAATCTATCGAGTCATATGAAAATCATCTAGTAATACTACTGCCAAAACATCAGTTTGAATAGCGTTTGTTCCTCACCTTCACCCTCATCTTCTCAATTATATCAATTTTTATAAAAATTCTACATTTCTCTTTTTTGATTTAGGGTCTTGCTGCATTTCTTAAAGCAATTGGTTATTTAATTCCATTGATGGATGCTGAATATGCATGTTATTATACTCGTGAAGTAATGTTAATATTAATTCGTGAATTTCAATCACCTGATGAAGAAATGAAAAAAATTGTTCTTAAAGTTGTTAAACAATGTACAGCAACTGATGGCGTTGAAGCAAAATATATAAAAGAAGAAGTTTTACCAGCATTTTTTAAATATTTTTGGAATCAACGTATGGCATTAGATCGTCGTAATTATCGACAATTAGTTGATACAACTGTTGAAATGGCAAATAAAGTTGGTTCATCAGAAATAATTAATCGTATTGTTGATGATTTAAAAGATGAATCTGAACAATATCGTAAAATGGTTATTGAAACAATTGAAAAAATTATGACAAATTTAGGTTCAGCTGATATTGATTCACGTTTAGAAGAACAATTAATTGATGGTATACTTTATGCATTTCAAGAACAAACAACAGAAGATACAGTTATGTTAAATGGTTTTGGTGCTGTTGTTAATTCATTAGGAAAACGTTGTAAAGCATATTTACCACAAATATGTGGAACAATTTTATGGCGTTTAAATAATAAAGCAGCTAAAGTACGACAACAAGCAGCTGACCTTATACAAAAAATAGCTAATGTTATGAAATTATGTTCAGAAGAAAAATTAATGGGACAATTAGGTCTTGTTTTATATGAATATCTTGGTGAAGAATATCCAGAAGTTTTAGGAAGTATTCTTGGAGCATTAAAAGGTAAAAATAAAATTTTTATTTATTAATTAAAATGAATTATTAATTTATATTTTAGGTATTGTTAATGTTATTGGTATGACTAATATGACACCACCTATTAAAGACTTATTACCAAGATTAACACCTATTTTAAAAAACAGGTAAAGTTAATTTTTTGTTTTTTATTTAATTAAATATTAATAATAATATGTAATGCGAGATAGGCTTTTTTTGTTGAGAAGAAAATATGATAAAAAATAATTTCTAAAATTTTCATTACAAATTTAATATTGTTTTTTTTTCTTTTTCAATAGACATGAAAAAGTTCAAGAGAATTGTATTGATCTTGTTGGTCGTATTGCTGAATTAGGTGCAGAACATGTACCAGCTCGTGAATGGATGCGTATTTGTTTTGAATTACTTGAATTACTTAAAGCACATAAAAAATCTATTCGTCGTGCTGCTATTAATACATTTGGTTATATAGCTAAAGCTATTGGTCCACATGATGTACTTGCAACATTATTAAATAATCTTAAAGTTCAAGAACGGCAATTACGTGTTTGTACAACAGTTGCTATTGCTATTGTATCGGAAACATGTTCACCATTTACTGTTTTACCAGGTTTAATGAATGAATATCGTGTACCAGAATTAAATGTTCAAAATGGTGTATTAAAAGCATTAGCTTTTATGTTTGAATATATTGGTGAAATGTCTAAAGATTATATATATGCAGTAACACCATTACTTGAAGATGCTATGATGGATAGAGATTTAGTACATCGTCAAACAGCAATGACTGCTATTGGACATATGTCATTAGGTGTATTTGGTTTTGGTTGTGAAGATGCATTATGTCATTTATTAAATCATGTTTGGCCAAATATATTTGAAACAAGTCCTCATGTTATTCAAGCATTTATTTCTGCTATTGAAGGATTACGTGTTGGTCTTGGACCATGTAGATTGCTTTATTATGCATTACAAGTAAGAAAAAAAAATCTTGTTTTTTTTAAATTAAATAATTAATTTTATATTTTTATTTTCAGGGTCTTTTTCATCCAGCTCGACGAGTACGTGATGTTTATTGGAAAGTTTATAATACATTATATATTGGTGCACAAGATTCATTAGTAACTGCTTATCCACGTATTGTTGATGATAATATTCGTCCAACAGTAGACGAAACAGATTTATTGGAAAAACGTATTAATAAACCACGTAATGATTATGCTCGATATGAACTTGATTATATTCTATAATCAACATAATCATTTTTATTGACATATAAATTTTGAAAAACAAAAACAAAATATTTGGACAGTAGTTTGTTGTTTTGCGCGTATTTCTATTCTTGTTCATGCATCTTTATTATATGTATATGTACGTGGGATATATACTAACATATATTTGAAAAGAACGATTAATTTAAAAAGTAAAACAAACATTAAAAAAAAATTTCTCTTTTCTCATCTTTAATGTATGTACGTTTGTTTGTTTGTTTGTTTGTTGTTTGTTTTCTTTTTGTTTCGTTTTTTCTTTCCTGCTGGTATCTTTTTTTTCTTTTGTGTTCGAAATAAAAACCATACTCAACTATTAAGAAAGAGATACAACTGAATAATTTTAATTTATTATTTGAATAATTAAAATTTATAAAATTGGATTTTTTTTCTCTATTTGAAATATCATAAAAAATGTTGTGAAATGAAATCATCTTTATTATTTTCGATCGTTTCTTATACAAATTCCATAATTCAATAACAAAACATTCTGACCAAATTTTTTGGTATTCACAATTAAAATAAACATAGTTTATGAATTAATGATAGACTTCCAATTACTATTAAAAATATCCATATGAAAGCAATTCTTTTTTAAATTGAACTTTTTTCCTAATGATTGTACAACTAGAAGTTCCATAGCTATACAAAATTTCAAATCAAAAATAATTATTAGTTAAAAAATTGATTTTACTTTTTCATCACAAATTTCATATCTAATCAATTTCTTCTTTGTCTATACTTATAGCGAAACATACCCTAAATAAAATTATTTCTATCTATTGCAAAAAGCAATAAATCTTTTTTTGGAATCATTCTGTATTTCTTATTAGCAATTAGAAAAAAATATGCATAGTCAGTTTGTTATAAATGATCATTTTGCAACTATTTTTGTCTTTGGTAAACACAAAATATTTTTTAACAATTGGGTTATCTTTGTCACAATAGATATGATGAAAGTTAAATATTTCTTTTTTTCTTTTCTTTGATTATGATTAATACTAACATGAAATTTGTCCCTTAACGACATAAATAATAAAATAATAAAATAATAAATGTAAGTTAAATTTTTAATTTGAATTTAAAAAAATAAAATATTGTTGAAATATATACTAAAGAAGAGTAAAATTATAAAACTATTTTTGAAAATTTAAGTTTTAATAATACATTTGATGATTAATTAGATGTTCTATAAGAAATTAACGAAATGCATATATATCAATTGTTTTTTTGCGTCATTCATTTTTTATTTTAAAAAAATAGAAGAATAATATTCTATATTTAATTTCTACATCTATAAGATATTTTATCTTTATTCTTAGTTTACTAACATTATGTAGATAAGAAGAAGAGAAAAAGACTTGAAGTAGCTTATTTAACTGACGGTGTAAAAAGAAGCAAAACGAGAATTTTATAGATAACAGTATCTTCTGCTTCTGCTTCATCTTTTGTGTTTATCTTTAGTTAAAGTATATAAAAGCTTAATATTGTACTTATATTGTTTTTTTTCTTATCACTTTTATTACAAGCGAATTTAGATGTTACTACTCTGACTAAAATATAAGAGTGTAATATTGTTTTTTTCAAGAAAACTATGTCTAGATTAATAATTATCACTTGGTACATATTACAATGTATCTTTTTCACTAATGGACAAAATGTTCTATCAATGCCTCCGGAAGAAGGATGTGTACCATCAACTGTTGCTGTTAGTTGTCCAAACAATTATGCTATTGTTGTTAGAAGTGCTGAATACGGTGTTGCAAAAGTAGCTGGTTCATGTAGTTATACACCCGGTGATTGTGTTGCTGATGCTATGAGTATAGTAGTATGTACAACAGATGCTAAAGAATGTCGTATGTTTGCAACAAGAAGAAAATTACCACAATGTAATGATGAATATGGTAGTTATGTTCATGTTGAATATGATTGTGTACCAATATCAATGGATGATTCATCAAAAGAATATAATGTTTGTCAAAATGGTACAGAAATAACAACTGATCATGGAATAATAAAAAGTCCTGGTTATCCAACACAATTTCAAACAACAACATTTGAATGTTTTCGTGCTATTCATGTACCAAGTAATAAAGCAATTCGTTTGTGGTTGAGTGATATCTACATTTCTTCAAGTACAAACTGTGCTAATGATCATGTATATGTTGTTGATAGTGTTCAAACATATCGAAATTGTGGTAATAGACGAATTGCTTATCCATATTTATGTTCATCAACAATTTTAATTCAATATTGGGTTAAATCATTCTTATCATTATATAGAGGAATGAGAATGTATTTCGAAATAGTTGATCGTTCTCCAACTGATAATTGTCCAAATCCAGATGGAACAGTAACACCTTTACCATCTTCAACAACAACGATATCAACAATTGCGCCAGATATAACGACACCTACACCTCCTTATGTAATATTAGGTATTGCATCACCTGTTCGAAGTTTTCAACTTTGTAAAGGTAAAAATTTCAATTTATTGTCGAATATTAATTAATTATAAATTTTTCTATTTAGGTCAATCATCTGTACTTGAATGTCCAACTAATTATGCTGTAGCCGTTAGATTGAATGTATTTGGAGTTACTCAATCTGATCAATGTGAACCACATGATGCAGATAAACATTGTGTTATTACAACAGATCCAACATTTATGTGTCTCTCACGTTGTACATATATGTATACGGGAAATCGCGTTGTACCTTCATGTAATAATAAAATTGCTGCTTATCAATATGTTGAATATCAATGTATACCAACACAAACAGAAATTGTTTCACCAAATACTATGTGTCCATCTGATGGTTCTAAAGTTCCAATACAAATAAATCGTCGAGGTCGTTTTCAAAGTTTAAATTATCCAACTATTCAAAAAATGAATTGTACATATCGATTAACAACTAAACCTGGTGATATTATGCATATCTATTCACTTGATATTAGTTTAAATAATTATTTCTCAGATTGTCGATCAAATAAACTTACATTAATTGAAGATGGTGAAACAGAAGGCTTAGATTTTTGTGAACAACGATCGTATAGTTTAATTTATTCAAGTTGTTCAAATGAACTTGATTTACGTTATGTTGTTGAGGAAGATACACATCTATTTTCTTATGGTGCTCAATTATACATTGAAAGTCAAGCACGTCCATCAGATTGGTCTTGTGGTAAACCTTTAACAACACAAACTAGTCCACCAACTGAACCACCAACACAATTTACAACTCCAACAGCAATACCATTAACAAATGAAACAAGTATGTTTTCACGTGATGAACTTGAACATGATATTTGTTATGGTAGTTCACTAAGTTATAGTTGTCCGCAAGGTTATACATTTATGATACTTGGTGCTTATTATGGTGTTAAACAGGGACCATCAAATAAATGTGGATTTGTTCAAGGTGATTGTGTACAAGAAGCATTATCAACTGTAGTAACACTATGTCGAAATGATGCACCTAGCTGTTTTATACAATATTCAACTAAACGTCGACTTGCACATTGTTCCGATAGTTATGCTGATTATTTACATATAACAAGTCAATGTGTACCAAGTAGACCTACAGGACCTACAACATCTCTAATAGTAAATAATATTTGTGATACGAATAATCCTATTACAGGTTTTAATGGAGTCGTTACTAGTCCAAATTTTCCGACTTATAAACAAACAACTGATGAATGTAAAAGAACAATAACAGGTATGACGGATAGAATATTAAAAATTTGGATTAATGAAATGGCTTTATCAAGTGGTGGTCAACGTATTTTAAATGGTATAAAATCTTATTATATTAATTTTTTTTTCTAAATATCAATATTTGTATCTTTTTCTTTCTAGATGATTCAAATGAACCTGATGTGATTATTTATAAAGATGAAAATACAGATGATTCAAGAGATTTAGATGACATATATCCATCAATTCGTGATACTTGTATAAAAGATTATTTAATAATTAATTCTCCACTAGTAGCTTATGTTTATTGTGGTACACGTAAATTAGTTATGCCTCCTATTTGTGATCAAAATGTAGTTATTCAATATAAAACAACATCACCACCTAGTCTTTTCTTCAAAGGTTTTAAATTTTATTTTGAATGGGTTGAAAAACCACCGGAAATCCTATGTCCTGGCACAATATCACCTGGGTCAACAACAACACCTATTAATAAGCCATTACCAGATTGGGCAAAAAATTTAGAGCTTTCTCCTATACTTTCTGAACATGTTTGTCGTGGATCATCAATAACTATAGAATGTCCTCGTGGATCTGATTATGTTCTATCTATAGTTGATTCAAGTTATGCTGTAACAGATACAGGTATATGTGATATTCCATCATGGACTCATTGTCATCAAGAAGCTTCACTTAGTTTAACATGTACTCATAAATGTGTTATTGAATATTATATTCCAAAACCACTTGTACAATGTCAAAATAAAATTGCTGATTATTTAAATATAGATTATGAATGTATTCCTACACGTTTACCAAATAATGAAAATCCAATCGATATATGTGCATCAACAGCAGATACAATTGCCATTAATAGAGGTATGATAGTAAGTCCACAATATCCAACATTAGGTGCTGCACGTACTTGTTCAAAAAGAATTGAAACATTACCAGGTAAAATATGGATGGTATTTATTGTTGATTTATTTTTGGAAGGATCAAATGATGCTGGTGATTGTAATGCAGCATCATTAACTATTAGTGATGCAAATGATAAATTTGTTCTTTGTGGTTTACAACAACCTGAATATCTTTTCGCTAGCTGTTCTAATGTAATTGATTTTAAATTTATTTCAACTCATCAAGCACTTGGTTATCGTGGTTTTAAAGTTTATTTTCAAACAATGGATGCACCTTTTGGTTGGCAATGTAAACAAAATATAACAACAATAGCAACTACAACAACAACTCGACCACCAGTTACAACAAGTCTTATACCACCTAGTCTTCAAAGTAAATTATATGAAAATAAATTTTTTTGTTTATTATTCTTGTTGTATGTATTTACTTTTTAGTTGCTGCATATGGTGGAACAACAAATGGTACACGTCAATATTGTACAATTCCATTCATATATCAAGGAAATCCACAATCAAATTGTTTAAGAATTGATCCACCAAGTTCAACACCAGATCAACCTATTAAAGAACCATGGTGTTCATTAACAAGTAATTTTGATACTGATCGTCAATGGGGATTTTGTGACTTAGGTGTAACTGGGTCAACCATATATGATGTATGTCGTAGTCAAACACAACAATTAAAATGTCCACCTGGATACGTTATTGATATAATAACTGCTGATTATGCAGCTAAACCTGATGGAAATATAGGTGCAGATGCATGTGTTTATGATCAAAATGATTGTTTTCAAAGTGATGCATCAACGATTCAAAGTGTTTGTGCTGGTAAAACATCATGTATAGCATATCATTTTGTTAAAACTTTAGCATCATGTCAAAATCGACCATCAGCTTATTTCCATATTGATTATACATGTATACCTAATGATATTCGAGAAATAAATACATATAATATGTGTAATAATAATACATTACCACAAAGTGATACTCGTCGTGGATATATTGTTTCACCAAATTTTCCAAGTACACAAAGTAATATTGATTGTACATTTAATTTACAAGCATTAAAATCAAATCAAGATATTTATCTTTACGTACTTGATATGGATTTAAATAATCCAAATACAATTGGACAAAGTTGTTCAAAAGATCGATTAATTATTAGTGCTGATAATAATATTATAGAAATGTGTGGTAGATCATATACAAACTTTATACTTAATACATGTCATTCATCTGTATCATTACAATTAATTCGAACATCAGATGCCAGAGGACGTGGTGTAAAATTTTATTTTGAATTTCGAGAAAGACCACCACATGTACCATGTCCCGATTCACCAACAACTCCTTCACGTCCAACAACAGTATCTCCTTCTATAACATTTGCACCTATACGACCAGTTTATTTTCCTCATCCATCTACTCGTCTATTTAAAACTTTATGTTATCCAGATCTTTCATCTTTATTTGGAACAAATAATTTTCAATGTCCACGAGATTATGTAATTGTTATTCATCGAGCATTTTATGGTAAAGGTACTCGTTGTGATTTTACTCCAGGCGATTGTACAAGTGAAGCCGATATTGTTTATCGAACATGTTCAGGAAAACAAGCGTGTTCTGTTTCATTTTTAAATATAGTTACTTTACCAGAATGTGATAAAGCAAATGCTAATTATCTTTTTGTTGAATATCAATGTTTACCAACACCAACAATTGCTGCATATAATCAAGATTTATGTACAGGTCATATAGATCACTTTGCTGGAGAAAGTGGTATATTAAAAAGTCCATCTTATCCAAGTTATACACAAACACAATGTGCTAATGTAACATTAAGTTCAATAGAAGATTCTAATCTTCGTATTTATATGTATTTACTTGATCTTAATATTGGTCCACCTGATTTAAGTACAGGTACTTGTACAAATGATTATTTATCATTATCCTATCAATGTAATAATCAATTATATGATGTAAAACTATGTGATACACGTTCAACAGAAGTTTTATTTAGTACATGTACACCAACAGATAAAATTTTTGCTTCATATAGTTTATTAAGTCAAGATCTATCTCAACGTGGTTTTGCATTACTTTATCATCTTGTACCAGCATCTGAGCAATCTTTAACTACTACGGCATACATAACAACACAAGTATCTGTACAAACAACAACAACACAAGGACCTGTACAAACAACAACAACAGGGCCAACAACACCACCACCTGGACCTGGTCCAGTTACTATAACTGAGCAACCGATAATTACATGTGTTCAGAAAGCTATAACAATAAAATGTAATACACCAAACTATGGTCTTGTATTACATAAGGTGCAACTTGGTGCAAATCCAACAGGTGTTTGTAGTTATTCTAGTACCGATTGTTTTGAAGATCGTCTTAGTTTATATAATAGTTGTGGTGGTAAACCAACATGCTATATGTTTCCACCTTTAGTAGAAGTGAAAGGATGTAATAAACTCAAATCAGCTTATTTATATGTTGAATATGAATGTCTTCCATTACGTCCAAAACTTAATCTTGATATATGTTCGTCAAAAGATTCACTTCAAAGTGTTGAAGGTGGTGCGATAATTTCATCATTAAATTATGCGTCAGCAACTGAACTATGTAAAATAAAATTACAATCAAATACATTACCCGGTAGTATAGTTCATAAAGCATTTAAAATTTATATTCTTTCAATGAATTTACCAACTCGTTCATTATTACGTGAACAAGGTGCACAATGTACTGGCAATGATCCATTTGTTGACATAGATGATCCTGAAGGTAGTAAGACGCGTTTATGTGGTAATAGTCATACACGTTATATACTGGAAACATGTTCAAATGAAATTGAAATTCAATTTCAAAATTTATTTGTCAGTGCAACTGCAACAAAATATCGAGGTTTTGAAATTTATGCTGAATCTATTCAAAATGCAAGATGTCGTCCAACACCTTCACCTATAACTCCAACACCACCATTTGTAATTAAAAGTGAAACTGCTTGTAGTTTATCAAATGGACGTGAACGAGTTAATTTTGGTTGTGATGTTGATTATGGATTAGTCTTTTTACAATCAAATTATTTCGCTACAAAACAACCTGATCGATGTGATGTAACTCAATATTTTTGTACTTATCCAAGTGAACAACCACAAGCACAATGTTCAGGTCAACAGACATGTTCATATGTTCATACTGCTCCACTTATACCAAGTTTAGGTATTTGTCAAAATACACGAGCCGATTCATTACAATTTGATTATCAATGTTTACCAATGAGACCATCAACACAAATTCCCAGAGTTACATTATGTAATCAAATAGAAACTTCACTTGAAAAAGCATTTATTGAAACACAAGGCTTTCCACGCACCTATGAATATGGACGACAACAATGTTCATTAAGTATTTCAGTACCTAATAGTGGTGCTGGTAAAAAATATTCAATTTATCTTTATATAATTGATTTATCTATACGTGATACTTCAACAATAGCTCCATTATCTCCAATTGAATGTTTTGATTCAATAAAATATACAGATGGTGATAAAACAGGTTCAATATGTGGAAAAATTGACCAACCTGTATTAGAATTTTATACAGATAAAAATTACCTTAATTTAACACTTAATATATCACAAATAACAACATCTGATCAATGGAATGACTGGCAAGGTGCACGATTATTTTATATGATAGGGGAACAATCTTTACGAACAACTACATCAATACCACAAACATTGACAACAGCAACACCACTACCACCAACACTGACAACAGCAACAGCAATGACAACAGGATCAGGTATACTTGACACAACTGCTGCACCGAAACATGGAAATAAGGGAGGCATGATTGCTGGTATTATTCTCGGTGTTTTGGCTGTATTAATTGCTATAGTTGGTTTTATTATTTATCGTCGTCGTTCTATGTCTCAACCAGGTCAAACACACGTAGTTACATATGATACTAGCACAGGTACAATCGATGGTACTATGACAAATGGTAAACCTGAAAAAGCAAGTAGTATTCCTACTGCATCATTAAAAGGACCAGCACCATCAACATTTGTCAGTCCATTTTTTAAAAAACCAGAAACTACTGAAACACAAGAAACATAAAATACATCGAATTCTTAAGACTATATGTTTCAATATTATTTTTTTTTTCTACAGTTTTTTTTAATCGTTAAATTTATAAGTAATTGAAATAAAAATAGAAATAAAAACTTATAATTAAGTTCTTTTTCTTTTTATATGTATCGATCAATAGTGACTTATTCTCTTTTTTTTTTACATTGAGCATAAGAAATCTATTTCAAAATAATTCTTTATTTTGTAAATGACTAAAAGAAGAGGATTTTTTGTATGATTATATACGAATGAAAATCAAAGATGTTAATTCAATCTTATTAAAAAAAAATATTCTTGTAAATTATTTTATATCCCTCGAGTATATTTTCCCTTTACATCAGTATGAATCAACATATGCAAATAAATATTTTGTTCTTTTTTCGATCAAGATGTATATTTAAAAGATGAATTTCCAAGAATTTTTTTTCAGATATTTTCAATTATAATAATTAAAACAAAAATTTCTTTAATTTTTCTTTTAAGTTTTAATGCTTCAATGATAAAAACTTTTTGTCAATATTATACCATAAAGATAATTTTTCAAGAATTTTACTTGAGCATATGAACTTTATTGAATTGAATGAAAAATGAATCTATTTGTTGTCTATAAGAAAGAAAAATACTACATTTTCTTTTTTTTTTATTAATTTTAAATAACCAAAAAAAACAAAAAAAGTTGGTAATTATGCCAGTTCAATACAGGTTTTGACGACAACGAACAAATAGACATTCCATGTCCGGATTATCAACAAAACCTGCACTTATAGCCTATAATAATTTAGAAGTTCTTCTATTTCTTCATTTCTTCATTTCATCAAATGGACGACGTCAGCTTGCATGAAGAGTGCCAGTTTGTTTAGTTGTCATTTGATGAGTACTTGTTCTCGCTATTCATCTGTTGAAATTTTTTTTAGAATATTCTCCATATAGTTGATGACTACAGGAAGTTATTACATTTTTTTAAATACAAACGTTCTATATTGTATATTGCATCACAAAAGAATAGAAAAAAAATGAGAGAGAGAGAGAGAAAAAAAAGAAAAATTATTGTTCAAAATATTTAGTTTGAAAAAATTTTCTTATATTTATTTACTTGTTTTTTTTTTTCTTATTGTTGCTCTTTTATTTATATTCAAAAAGATAAAAGAAAGAAAGAAAGGAAAAAAAGTTATTTTATCAAATAAAATCAACACTTACTTGTTTTCTTCTCATCATCGACTAGTTATAGTTGTAAAAATCCATAAAACTGTCGTGTCTGTCGACATGTAACATGTCTAATAGCCGGCACAAGTCTAATTTCTCTAGGGTTGTTTCTCTGTATTCGTGCATGAGTGTTGTTTGTGTGTGTGTGTATGTGTAACAAAGAAATGCCGCTTCCAGCTATAACTGGGCAAGGTGATAGGTAGTCTAATAGAAGAGAGTAAGGGGTGGGTCTTTGGGGAATCATCGTTTGTTGGTGTCGCTTGTCTTGAACATAAAAATGAGTTTCCATTTCTTTTTTTCTTTTTTTTTCTCTTTCTCTCGTCATCTTATATACTCAATTCTTCACGCATTCTTACTAAAGTTTTAACACTTTTAAGATAGTAATAACATAGAAAAAAATATATATGAAAAAAAGAAAGTTTCTGCATGGTAGACTTGCCCGTTTTTTTTTTTCTTGCCGTTGGTTGTAGTGATGCTTCAATGGAATGAACATTACATTTTATGACCATTGCTTTTAACATATTCACTCTTTTATATACAGATGAACGATTGTAATTTTGAATAAACTTTAATTTCTTTTTCCTCTTCTTTTTTCTAAATTGAACAAACTATATCAAATCTACATACATTCACTTTTCATCTTTGCTTTAACTATCAGGATAATGTTTGATGTATTGACACTTGATAAATAGACAAGAACTGTATACATATATATATATATATGCACCGATATAATGATGACATATTATCGTAGTTTTTTTCTTTATCGAATATATATTTGCTATTCGAGAAAATAGAAATATGGTGAGACAATATTTGCAAGAAAAATAAAGTTTGATCAAGACGAGGAAGAAGAGAACGAATATCTTATTTTATTCTTTCTTTGTCTTTTCGTTCTTATTTGATAATAACTGTTTGATATTCATGCCATTCATTTTTAACATAAACCCTTTTTTTGTATATTCTTTTATTTGCTGTTCAATATTGCTAAGCAAATAGATAAAACAAAATTAAAGATTATGCTTGTAATCAATTAAATTTATAATAGACGAAAAATCATCGCATATACCTTCGAACGCGTTGCATATGTATAAATGCGCAGATGAAAATCACTATGATCTCTTTCGTCAGTATTAAATGTCCGAACGATAGATAGTACAGTCTCTTGCAAAATACTTAGATGGTTTATAACCTAATATATTGTCTTAACGAGAATCAACTTCCATTCAGCATTACCCAATCACTGCGTAATTTAAGTATAGCAAGATGATTCTAGCAAAATGAAAATGAAATAAATGCAAAACATGCATATTTTCTATTTTTAAACCTTAATCTATACTGATATAATCAGTCAATGGGCAGAGTGTTAACTGTACTTTAGTTCTTTAACACTATTTGTCTTTTATTGCGCGAACAATAACTAATACATTGTCATTTCATCAGAAATCGACTTGTTTTGTCACGTTGTCCTCATCATTAATACTGGGATGCAATTGTAACTGAACAAATCTTTTTTATTTCTGCAGATGAATCTTCAACTCAATCGGTTCGATATTTCATTTGTCTACTTTTTCTTCCATTGTTAGTGATACAATATGCCTCGAATCAGTTCGGAAGAATTACTAATTTTTGAAAAAAATTTCATTGACATCACAATTACACTTATGTAAATTAATTTTCCTATGCACCATAAGAAGAATAAATTATGGATAAAGTAGGTATAGTCCAACTTTCTAAACAGAAATTCATGAATCTCGATGTTATTCTGCTATATTCCCTTTAGTTGAGCAGTGGCACTAAAATTTTCATGAGCAGAGTAGTAGTAGTATAATATTGTGAAATTTAAAGATCTGTTTCGCCTTTTGATGATATCGAGCCTTTTTTTTAAATATACAATTGTCATCCAAAATCATATGAATCATTGCATGGTTCAGAGTGCATGCTTTCCGACTGTACATATTTAATCTACATTGGAAAAAGTTTTTGATTGGGATGAGATGCTATTTTAAAGAGCTAGCATGTATGAAATATTTGCGGGGTAACTTTTATCAATCTCAAATATTATTATTTCTAAATATCTCCAGATCCTAACTGAAATCTAGTGATTATTACAGTTCCACTCAAACTTAACAATGGACTGTACGATTGTTCTATTAGACAGTTCAATATTCATACTAAATATTTGTCAATAAAGATTGGCAATAAACGAAACAAATATAGTATCATTGTGAAATCGTTGTTAGTAAAAATAAACTATTATCATCTTTGTTTTAGAATGAACAGACAATTAGTTTCTCTTGAGTAACTTGTCAAAAAATGCTAGAACATGATCTAACCACCCTAATTTTTCTGATTACATCACTCTATAAAAGATGACTATCAAAAGAAAGTACAATAGTTTTAGTGGCTCTTAGTCCAAAAAACCTTAATGATCGCGATCATTATTAGAAGCTTGGATTATTAACTCCTAGTTATCAGCTAAAGTGAGAGCAGCAACACCAATATCAATATTCTTACAAGTAGAATATAATTTTTTTTCAGATAAAAATTAGATATGAACTTTTTATTTTTTGAAAGAAACAAAGATTCATGCGATGATAACCATCGTATCCATCTATCCTACTTGAATTTGAAAGAATTGAAATTAAGCAAAGCTGACCTAAAGAAAAGTGAAACAATAAATTCACTTTTTATTCGGAACGTATCTTATTAATAATATAGAAACATTTGATTATCCATATGATAACTTACATTATTGTCTATCATAACAATAAAGAAAACGGTGTTTATTTGATAAAAATCAAAGATAAAAATAAATATTTTTTGATCATTTGATATTCATATTGAATTAATAATTTAATTAAATTATTTTATTGATTCAATAAGATACTTTATTGTTGTAAGATGCAAATTAATATTTATTTATTCTCTACTAGAATTTTATTACAACATTTCTTTCTCATAGACGACAGAAAAAGATAAAAAGACGACAAAACAATTTATACCAAGATTAAATATACAAAACACGATAATTGTACCGTTTATAAATTAATTCATATTTATCGCTTTAACTTCTTATTGTTAGTTGGCGGTGGTAGTGGTGAACGATTTGGTCGTTTTTTTGATGGAGTTGTTACAGATGGTTTTTTCGATTGAGTAACTGTTGTAGGTGGTTTCTTTGGTGGTCCATTACTACTACCTTTTTTCTTATTACGACCACCATTATCCGAATCGTACTCCATTTTTTCCGCATCAGCTATATAATATGTATAAAAAGGATAAATAAATAAGATGAAAAATCTTAATTACCTTTTCTTGCTTCTTCTTCAAGTTCACTCCAACTTTTACCTGATTCTTCATCAGATCCTAAATTCTCTGATGCTTCTAAAAATTTTATTGATTTATAAATGAAAAATATTTTTTCATTAAAGAAAATCTTTCATACCTGAATCACTTTCTTCATCTTGAAACTCATCATCATCTTCTTCTTCCTCACCAGAAAATTCACTTTCTGTTCCTTCTTCTCCACTATCTTCTTCATCAGGATTATAATCATCTTCTTCAATATCTGATTCAGCAGCAGCTGCTTCTTGTTGTGTATCATCGCCATCTGATTCTAAAAATGTCCATCCTCCTTGAGCAAAAAATCCACTTAAATCATCTGTAATTGTTTTCATAATTTTTGCCCAATTTAATGTTTGTGGACCTTCTGTATAACAAATTTCACATGAACTTTAAAAGAAAAAAACCAAACAAAATTTTTTATTTTTTTTTAATATATATTAAAATAAATTTTCTTACTTTAACCAATTTTTTATTGGATCAAATTCATTCATTGGTATTGATTGTATACTTAATGTTTTCTTTGAATAATCTTTCATAATAAAAACCATATCAAAATTTTTTAATTGAAAATGAACACGTTCAAAATGTATAAGTTCAACTTCATCAAGTACAACAACAAATGGAGGCTTTAAATGAGAAAACAACAAACAAAAAATATTTAGAATCTAAAAGATAATTAAAAATAGTTTATACCCATTCAGTTAATTGTACAACACATGTTGTTGTTGGCATAATTAAAACCATTGATCGATGTGGTGTACCATGAAAACCCAATGCACGAAATGGTTTTTCAAATTCAAATGGAAAATTCTTTTGTTGTATTATTTTATCAATAAAACCTTGAAATGCTGCTTTTAATTTATTACGTAAATCACGTTCTGCCTAAAAAAAACAATAAAATCTTTATTAAAAAAAGAAAAACAAAATAAAAAGTAAATCAAACTTGTTCAGCTAAAACATCATCTCTATCATGCATATTTCGATGTTTTCCAAGATCAGTTGTTAATTCTCCAACTTCTGTATAAAATTGTACATCAGTTTGTTTTCGTTTACCAAATACAATAGCATGTTTTAAATGAAAATGTATTAATATAATCATTTCATTATCACATGGTTGATAAAATGCATGTGCAACATTTGAATAAAGTATATCAATTTTATCTCCACGTACAGATGTATAACGAAAACCATTTGTATGTGCTTCAAGTGTACCATTTATTTTTTTATTTGCTAAACTTGGACGAATATAAAGATCTTTTAATTTTGGATTCATTTTACTTGGATTAAGAATTAATGCAGCTTGTTTAACAACACCCTTTACAAAAAAGAATAATAAATTTGTATGCTTTATTTTAATTTATCAAATAAAACAAACCTCCATTTGTTTTCTTTCTTGTTCTTGTTCTTTAAATTTTTTTTGTATTTCAAGAATTAATTTATGTACATGAGAGAGATTATTTGATGCTGGTGCAATATCATCTTTTTTCTCATTTGATGCACGATATGTTCTTTATTGAAGAAAATTTTAAAAAATAAAAACGATTTATTTTCAATGGAACTTACAATTCTTTAATATAGACATTTTCTTTATCGATTGCATCGGCTTGTTTACCAATCCCACCAGGGTTAAAAAAATTTATACGTAAATATATATATTCACCTTCAACTGCTAATGATACATTCTAAATTATATAGAATAGAATAATTAATTGTTAAATAGAATTCTTTGAATAAATATTTATATTAATTATGTGTAATGAAACTATATGAGACATATTATCATTATCATTCTTGTGTCTGTTACTCTCCTTTCTGTATTTTACCTAATTTTCTTCGATAAGTCAGTTTTTCTTATATGATTATATTATTAACTACATCCTTTCTTACTTTAATTGTTGAAATATGAAATGGTGTAGATACACCATTAATTGGTAAAATAACTGTTTCATATCGCTTATCTAAATATAGATATAAAATTCGTTAAAAATTAATTTCGTTTATTATTTTAATACTAACCAACATAAAGTTTTAAATCTTGTATATCAGGATCTTGTGGTAATTGTCCTTCAGATTTATATGAATTATTAACTTTTCGTGCTCTAAATTACATTTAATATAGAGAAGAAGAAAATAATTAAGATAAAAATCACTGTTCAGATGATATTTTATCATCTTGTGATGTTAATCGAGCTTCAGCTCGTTCATTTAATTTACGTAATAATGCTTTTTGAAATTCCTGACGAGATTCTTCAGGCATTGATGAATTAGCCTAAATATTATTAATAATAATAAAAATATGAAAGAAAAAATCTAAAATAAGATTTACTTGTTTTTTAACTGTAGCAGTTGCTCTTCTTGGAGCTAATGGAAGTACTTCCTCAACTTCATCATTTTCTGAACCATCATCTTTTAAAATAATTGCAATATGATTAATATCCTTTTTTGATGATGTATATAAAGTACAAGGTCCATTCTAAAATAAACTTCTTTTTAAAAAAAAACAATTCGTTTTTTATTCTTTACTTCATTAACGAGAACTGTATCACCAACGAATAATGCATACGTTTTTGATTGATCATCTTTAGTATCCGAATTATTTAAACCAGAAAACCCAATACTTATTTGAAAAGTCATATCTATTAAGAAACCAAGAAACATTTTTGATTTTATAGTCATTTCAAAAATATTCATTTTACTTTTTTTTGCTTGTGCTGTACATTTGCTAGTAATAGCAATACTACTTTCTCGAAATTCAATACCTAATGCTGTTCTATATATTTAAAAATTAAATAGAATTTTTTTTATATTATAAAAAAAAAATATATAAAACAAACCCTAAATTATTTGTCATTTTATTCACAAGTTCTGGTTGTTCATTTTCCACTTTTTCTCGTACTAATTTGTACACATCACATAATTGTACATCTTTAAAACATAAAATTTGATTAAGAAAAAAGAAATTAGTATGTTTCTACCATGTTTAAGTTCTTTTATAATCAGATCTTCACATTCAAGTAAAAATTTATACATAGTTTTCACTGACTCTGATGGATTAACAAGAAGTGTACGAACAAGATTTGAACAATATGATTTATATCGAATACCAAATGCACAGACAATTGGTGAACCACCATAATGAAGAAGATTTTTATCACTAAAAATAGAATAAAAAAGAAAATATACTTGCTATATCGTTTACGATACGAAAAAAATCGGGTTAAATATAATTTTATACTTGAAGCTGATTCAATACTCATTATCCATTTCAAAACACAGAAATAGTGACCATTTTTTTAATAACTTTTCGACGATTTAGGCTTAGAGATCGAATTTTTGGCATTAGAAAGAGCAAGGTGGAAGATGTCGATCTGTATAAAATTCATTTGATTTAGGGATGTTTTGCAGTGAGATATCTCATTCATGATCTGTTTTCGTGACAATTTACCATCGAATTAGACCAAAATGTAGCCCAAATTCTCCTGTATTTGTACTGAAATTTTCAAATTTTTACCTTTTATTCTTGAGTTTTATCCTTACACTTTGATGTTGAAATACGAAAATTTTAACATAAATTCGGAATGATTAGAGCTACAATTTGGTCTAACTTGCCATAAAAACAGACGATAAAATAAAATATCTCACTGCAAACAACTATACAAAGCATTCTTAAATTTACTGAATTTTATACTGATCAATATCTTGCCCCTTCTAACGCCAAAAGCTCGATCTCTATAGCTCAAACCGTTAAAAATTTATTTTAGCAATTGTTTCATATGGCCTAAAGATTTCAAAAGGTTTCTATAACTATAAAATTACTTCATAAAGTTCAATGAGTGCAAAAAATTATACTCGTATAAAATACCCATTACAAACATTATACATATATAAATAATTTTTTTTTCTTACACATTAGCACTAAATTTCAAATTATAATTTCCACCACTTTGTACAATAGCTGGATAACACATTTCGACATGATTAAGATCATCTTTTGCAACAAATTTTTCATCACTTAATGCTGATTCAAGTCCATCCGATAATTTTGAATGTCTTATTTTCTAATAAAAATAAATATAATACAATAAATTTCAAATCTTTTTTTTCTCATACTCTTTCTTCAGCAACAATATTAACAATTTCATCTTTTAAATGTTTACTATAAAGTTTGCCAGTTATATCACATGCCTTACGAATTAAACCAAGTTCTTCATTGTCTTTAACCGAAAGTAAATAAGCAATTGAAGCACTTATATCAACCTATATAATTAGTATTAAAAAAATTATTTTTATAAAAAAAACAAAAAATAATTCTTACAGTTGTAAATGAATGTTGATTTAAAGAATTTTGCCATTGTTCACCAAATGTTCCTTCCATTTTATCTTTTGAAAAAATTCCTAATGTTTTTCCTTGATGACTATGTTGAATTTGTTCAATAATATCAGCAAAATTTTTTTCATCATTATCTTTACGTATTAAAAAATTAAAATTTCTTGGAGCATTTTCTTTATTATTTTGTTCACTTTCAATCTAAAACAAAATAATTATATTTAATAAATTAATTTAAATTATTTCTACTTGTTTAAGATAACTAATTTTTTTTGAACTAGCAAATATGATTACTGAATCTTGACAAAGTACAACAAGAACATCATGCATTTCATAACCAAATAACCAAGTCTACAAAAAACAAACAAAAATAATAAATAATAAAAAATATTCGTATTATTACAAACCTGCATAGCAGCTGTTTTACTATACGTAAAATCATCTTCTTTTTGACCTCTCATAATAATAATTGCATCGGCAGAATGTAATGCATCATTATCATTGATTAATACATCAGTTCCATCTTCTTGACCAGTATTCTAAATAAAAAATAAATCGTAACAATAGTTTTATTTGATGTATAAATACACTTACACGCCATAATGCATAAAGTTTACGAATACGTTCAAGACAGCGAGCGCCGTCAATAAAGACATCGGAAGGCATCTAAAAACGTAAATGTTCTTTTTATAAAGATATAATGAAATAACATAGAAATTCATCTGTCTACTACTTCTCAAGGTAACGAAATGAATACTCATGAACATAAGAAACGACAATGACAGACAATCAAATAGATAATTTTTTGATTGGTGAGATATAAATGTATAGTAATTGATTGGCTCGATAAGAGAGAGATAGATGTAAGCTATTTATTCATATTGTATTTATTTATATTAAGTAAATAAATAAAAAATTATTGAAAGTTCGATATGAAATTACATTTATTTGTTATCTTGCGACATCTATTTTATTTTAATAGTTTGAGCTTTTTTCGCCGTATATCTATTTAGCAAAAATAAAAAAATTCATTTTTTTATTTTACAATGATTCTTTTAATTATTAAAGCGTCGATGATAAAAAGTTTTTGAATACTATTGAGAATATTTTGAAATATTTCTTGAAGAACAACAGAAATTTGATGAATATCATTATTAAGAGCATTTTAACCAAGAGCACTTAAAAGGTCACAGCTAATAGCTAAATATAAATAAAAATACTTTGAGGTTGATTTTTAATAAGATCAAATAATTGTTAGACAATGACTTGACTAGCTTGTCCAGATAATGTTTGATTGATCAAAACAGTAATTTGATGAATATCATTATTGAATTGATTTATATTATTCAACAAGGTAAGAATTGAAAGAATAGTAGAAATTGATGTATCTTGAGGTAAGATATGAGTAATACTTGAAAGTAAATTTTGGTTTCGGCCAAAAGAACTCAAAAGACCTCAACTCACGCCACCTATTATTAAAAAAAATAGAAAAAAAAAATTTTTTTAATGAAAAAATTTAGTAGCATATCTTGATTAGTAACGGTATCAATTAATTAGTCAATGGCAATTTGACTAGCTTGACCTGATCCATTGAGAATGTTAACAATTGTTTGATTAATCAAAAGAAGAATTTCATAAACCTAAGAAAAACTTAAGTTTTATATCTTGATAATGTATTTACATACATCATTGTAGTCAATGATTGTAAAAAGTTAGTACCATAAAGAAGTGAATCCAATGGATTCTTTCGATTGTTGGTGACTGTCACAATATATCGATATTTGATTTTATTATGTTGCTACTAATTAAAAAAAAAAGAAAACTTACTATCGTTTGCATAGGAATTGAGGCAGATGCATCATCTGGACAAATGGTAAAGTCCATGATACAAAAGACAGTCATGAAATTTGGTCTAAATGCTGTTCAAAAACATAATATTTTTTTTTATTTTAATTTCATATTGTAGATTTTTAACTTATGTAAAATAGAACTGTAAGCAATATCAAGAGTAACAAATAAGTAAATAAGAAATGTCATATATGTAATCTAAATACTAACTACTTTACACAATATGTATATTTTTAGATAACTTTCTTAGCTATTTCAAATTACATAATAAGATATTTAAAAAACTGTTTTAATAGCTGAATATATATAGATTCGATAGCTGGAGGTGTGAACTCCACCACACCCTATAGTTGTACTCGCATGTTTATATGTGCGAACAATATTGATTCTTTGTCAAACATCTACCTGTATAGAAATAGCATATGTTCTTACTCTTTTACAACATCTACGTTGTGTTCTATTTCATTATATTATGAATATTACAAAATATAAATGCTAATTCTTTAAGAAAACTATCTAATTATAATTCTGAAAAGATTTTATCTTTTAAGAAGTAAATGTAAAATCTCAGGAGATGTAGCTGCCTAAGACTTGAATATTATTGCTTAAGATATTTCTGATAAATTAAACAACGAACGTCAACTAGCGACATGTATTGATAATTTCAAAATATAATAATTATATTCTATGATGTAGTTTGAAATTCAAATTTTCTATTTCTCAGTTTTTTATTCTTTTGTAATTGCTATCTATCTGATGTACAGCGACATCCAATTGATCATCATAACGAAGAGATATATGTTATCAACCAATCTTAAATTTGTCTGAATAAAAATAAAATACCTTGCTTGTTCTTATGAAAATGAAATAACGAAATGACAATGCATATTTGTATATAATTGAAGAGTATTTCTAGTTTTTTTTTAATTAATCTTAGATTTAATATCTATCAATCTCATTTTTATAATGGCCGATTTATGGCAAGATAGTGGTATATCAACTGCTCATGTACGAGATGATGATGATGATATTCCCGATGATTGGGAAAATGAACCAGAAGAAAAAGTATTTATTTATCGTTTTCATTTGAATTATTTATAAATATTTATTTTCTAGCCTAAAAAACCTGAAACAGATGAAAAACAAAAAGCATCAGTAAAAGCACCACCAACTACAAAAAATAAAATGGCAAAAAAAAAGTATGTTGGTGATGAACATGGAAGTGATGATGAATTTCTTGAATCTTTAAAAGAACCTGATCGACAATATACACCTGAAGAACTTGATGAATTAAGAAAACGTGCAGAATTACAACAAGAACAACTTAAATTAAAAATGGCATCTGATTTTATTGGTACAAGTGGTGATTGTCATTCATTAGATAATCTTAATTTAGTAAACAAAGATGAATTTCTTGATTATAGTTTTCGTTTATATAATCGTCTTCAATCTGTATCAAAATCTGAATTTTATCCAGATTTTCTTGATAATTTACTTCAAGGTTTAACAAAAAATATGTCACTTGATCATATTAAACGTATGTCAACGACATTACAAACTATATTATCACGTAAACAAACTGAAGAACGAGACAGAAAGAATCAAGCTAAAACTAAAAAACCGGTTAAATTACAGTTAAAAGTTGAGCGACGAACAGAATATGATTCATTTGTTGGTGACGGTATTAGTGGGTTTGACAAAGATGAAGAATATGATGAAGATAATGATTTTATGTAAAGCTTTGAAAGAATAAATATAAAAGCCTATTTACATTCTTAGAAAAATAAAAAAAATATAAAACATCCATTGATTCTTTTACATCATAAGCATTGTATGAACAAAGAACAAATAGTTTCATAAAAATTTTACAAATATCATTTAGAAATTGTATATAGAAAAAGAAAAAATATTACTGAATGAATCTTCATATATAACAATGGTTTTAGTTTATGTATAAAATAAAAAAAAGACGAATAATGAAAGAAAAAGGAATACAATGTTGTCGACAGTTTGTGTGTCTGACTGTTCGCCTGCACTGTTATGACATGATGCGTCATTATTGAGGCGCAATAT
Source organism: Macrotrachela quadricornifera (assembly GCA_022393335.1). NCBI lineage: Eukaryota > Metazoa > Rotifera > Eurotatoria > Philodinida > Philodinidae > Macrotrachela > Macrotrachela quadricornifera. The sequence continues at coordinate 164,040 of JAJEKB010000238.1, read as the reverse complement.
CTAAAAAAGCAAAATGGCGACTACGACAACAGTGATTATTGATGAAATAGACAGTTATAATTTTCTTTAGACAATTTTATATTTCTCATTATATATGAAAAAATAAAATTTAATTTAAAAATTTTATTGTGTGTCAGTATTACTATAAAAAACATATCTTACATATATAATATATCTCATTCTAATCAGTTAAATATGTATATATACAAATCATCATCATCATTGATTGGACAAATGGCTATATTTATGTATGTATATAGTTTAAATGAATATTTAAAACATTTCAATCTATTGTGTGTCATTAATAGATTCTTTTTTTATAATTATCTTAATGAATATTTCTATTGCATTTGTTTTGTTTTCATATGTATATTAATTATACTTATTATTTAGTTAGTTTTAGATGAGTATAGACGTATTATTTTTTTGTTAAAAGTTAATAATTAAATAGTTTAGTATTAATTGATAATTTATTTTGTATATTTATTTAAAATAGATTTTTATTTTCTTTTTTAAATGTGTAATATTGAGAATAACGACGGCAGATGTCGTAATCAAATCTATAGGAAAAAAGGACGCGCAAAAAGAAAAAAAAAGAAAAAAGGTCATACACTGAACAAGACGATTGTTATCTTAAAGTGTTTTTTTTCTTAAAGAATTTCTTTTAATATATTTTAATTGTAATAATATTTTTCTTTCTGTATATTACAGATTGAATTAATAATAATAATAATAATAATAATAATCAACGAATATGTTCATTGGTTAAAAAAAAATATCAAGATTCAAGATTGTCCTTGAACTTTTACATTTTCTTTAACATACAAAAAAAAAAACTTTTCCTTTTGTTTTTGTTCATTCTCAAATGCTCGATTACCATAAATATTTTTATCATCATGAATTTCACTTTACGTTCATCGTCAAGTTCATTCAATGAAAATGAACGTTTAACACGAAAACGTCAACCACCATCAACAACAACAACAACATCATCATCATTGAATAGATTTTTATCATTTAACGAAAATAAATCATCATCTGTTGAAAATCGTCGTCGATTATTACAAGTAAAACATAATAAATTTCTTTTCGCGCCATTTAAATAAAAATTTCTTTTCTAATATTTTCTAGCCAACACCAAATTTAATTGAATTACTTGAAGAAGACGAAGATATTCTAGACGATACTCAAGCATTATGTCACGAATGTAATACATGTTCGAAAATATTTGCTAGTGAATACGGTCTTAATCATCATATAAATATGTATCATCCAAATCAATCAATATTATGTTCACTTTGTAATATAACATTTCGTTCACATCGTTCACTTAAAACTCATCAACAACGGCGTCATTCAACAATACAAACAAAAATATTATCGAATCATTCATTATTACCTAATTATAGTTATTTATCATCATATCTTGTTCAAGCATTTTCATCAAAAAAATTTCCATTTGTTGCAAAAATTGCATGTGAACAACAAAAATTACCATTAGGATATTTAACATCTAAAATATATCAATGTCATTTATGTTTAATATCATTTCCATGTTCACGTACATTAAAATATCATTTAATTGATAAACATGAACAATATGAATATAAAATTTGTGAAACAATTCTTTCAGAAATAATTATACAAGTTGAATTTAATTTACGAACAGTAAATAATGATGATGATGATGATGATGATATTGAATCAATAAAATATATCTTAGCTAAACAATCATCACAATTTGGTCTTATTAATAAAGAATTATCAAAAAAATTATCTTCAACTAAAAAGCAACAAAATCATCTTATACATCCAATATGTCAACATAAAAATCGTACATGTGCAAATCTATGTTTAGAATATCTTTCATCATATAGTAAATTAATTAAAAATTATCCATATACAATATCAACAATATCAAAAGGTAATCCATTTATTCAGGGACCAATTGTATCGATAATGTCTTCAATGAATAATATTTATTCAAATGGTTTATTATCAATGAATGATTCGAATATATCAAATGATCAATCATCAAATGGACGACAAAAACGTAAAAATCTTAAACAAATTGATGATTCATCATCATCATTATCATCACCAACTTCACAATTAAAAAAAAAAATTCTTTCAAATATTACAACAACAAATACAAAAATAAATCGAACTAATTCAAATAATAAATTAACAATTGGTAAACAACCAATTGAACAAACATCAAAAGTATAAATT